>VRMD01000663.1:0-23102 GCA_009872375.1 Sminthurides bifidus | reverse complement strand
TGTCAGCCTGGATTCTCTCCTTACTCGATTACTGTACTGAATGCGGGAATAATTAAATATGAACACGTCAAGGGGAGGCGTAGATCAAGCACCACATACCGTCGCATCAGATGCGATACGCCTCTGCGTATATTCCAGAAAGGACTTTCACTCAGCTAGAACACGGAACTTGTAATGTGCACTTTCCAACTTTTCCTTGGGCTCTTGACTCGACTGATATTCAGAAGATCGGTATTAAGCGAATGCTGAGTCAGTCCTGGGCCGGTACTATGATGTGGTGAAAGTCGTGGAGAAATACCATCGCGGGCTGGAGAACTTAGAACTGGGAACGTACAAAATGGAGGAGAAAGGACCGGTTGTCAGTGTGGAGGGAAAATTAATTTTGAACGTGTACGGATGGAAAGACAGGACAGCAGGGCAAAAGTGGCCGTATTTCAGCGGCGGAGGAAGAGCTGAAAAGTGACGGGAATTACTTTAAAGCAACCGGCCACCCAGCCGACCGGATCATGCCTCTGATGAAGAGGATGATGAAGATGGTGCCAGGGACACATGGGAAAAATATATGAAGAAGGATGATATTGGCCAAGTGGCCGAGTCTGTTCTTGCTCAAACAGCCTAGTGTCTTTCCCCAGTCCTCAAGATTCTCTACGAGGAGACGCGGAAAGGTAGTTTAACTTGGTAAAGACAGGATGTGAAAGGACCGAAACAGAGCATCGGGACCTGGTTTCCTAAGTAGACAAAATGGCTGGAGTAAAACTGCCGCGGCAAGCTTCAAAGGACATGGGTACGATGAGCAGGGCGGGAGAGAAGACAGGACACTTTCTAAGATGATGATTCAAGTGCATCTCAAGATGATGACTGCATCTCCGGCTGTCTGGCTCAAGAAGCGTGGGATGGAGTAGAAAATCCCGCACAAAGTACTCGTCCCGAAAGGTTTCCGTGTGGGGATTGTGAAATACGGCGACACGAACAGAGAGTGAAGGCTTGTTAAAACTACAAGCAGTTCATTCCGTTAGAAAAAAGCCCTTCAACCGGTGTGTGGCGGCAAGATGCCTGATGAGAGGAGAGGAAATGAGAAAAGATAAAACGCTTCTCACCCACGGCTATGACTCGGATGATGACAAGTCGTCAAAATGTCAACAGATAGTGCCCGCTACAACTGCGCCAGTAATTGTTTCCAACTGTCCTGCTTTAACCAAAAACCTCCAATCTACTTTCACCAGACCTTGAACACGGACTTGTGGGCCATGTAAGCACTGTGGGTCAATGACTTTCTCCAGGCTGTGCATGTGCTCATTGCAATGCACTGAGTTGTGTGCATGAGGAGAAAGTCGAGGTAATGCAAACGAATTTGGCAAGCTTTAGCAAGCTTTGACTTCTTGTAGACATCGCATCAATGTTCTGTACCCCGGACACTTGTGCACGTGAGAGGCAAGGAGAAAGCCGGGTACTTTCCCCGGAGTGAATTGCAACTGCAAATCTTGTTTGCATTTCAAGATGACATCGGTGAAAGCATGGTAAACAGTGACGCGATTAGCGGAGCCATAACAATACAAATTTTTAAAGCGCACTTAGTATTCAGACAAGAGAGGAGAGGAAGAGGAGACGGCGAGAGAGTAGTGGACTTGAAAGGCTGAATTTGTTTCAGAATGCCACAGGAACTGAGTGAAAGGATGGGAGACGTGGAACGGCATACATATTTTTTGTTGCGGAAGCTTTACTGCTTACAATTTCTCGTGGGAGTGGTAAGAAAATAAATTTCACGACTCCGTGCCGAAACTCTCTTTCCTCCCGTGTCTCTCACTTCTTTTACCCTTCCACTTGTCCCATTAAATAACGCATTAATGCAGAGTCAGGCTCGCATATAATTTTATGGAGTGTGACATACACAAACAATGGCATCCGCAGAGGAAACAACCAGCCATGTTTATCATTTTACATTTGCTCCGAAACCAGAGACGGTTCAATGTGCGACGAGGGGCAAGGGGAAAGAATCAGCTTTCAAATAAGTTAAGTCTGTGAAAAGGAGAGAAAAATATTCTTGATTTCGTATGCAATTCAGAACTCAAAGTGAAAGCAGAGACGATGTAGGGAGGCTGCACTCTTCCCGTGTTCCTCGTCTTTTTTTTGTGCCAGGACAAAAACCAGAGCCTTGACATCCACCACAGTACCCGGGACGTGTAGGTGTAGGTGCACTATAGTTGGAGACAAAATTTTCATTTTCTCTCACTGGAGAAAGTATATTCGATTCAAATAATAAAGTAAATGTGTTCAAGTATTTCTCATCAGAGCTCCTTCGGCTGAGGCGTGCCGGAGTATGACGTCGTCACTCAAACGTCCGGAGTGCGCACATGTGAAAGCATCAAATCTCACAAATTCAACTTGTCATCCATATAAATGCGGGAAAAGAAACCTGAAAATATATGCCGGCATAAATATTTCATCTATGAAATTTTTATCAGCTCGGAATAACCAGCCGTAACTTATAGACCGACTCTCCACTTTCTCCCATTGGCTGCCAACCTCCATGAATTCAGATTATGAGCTGTAGCAAAGAGAAAATCCCGCATAAAATTATCGTTTGCTGGCTTTCGGAAGTTGCCGTTAAAATGACCAGAACCAATCGACAATTTAAGCAGCTTTTTTCCAACCAAAGTAATGTTTACAAAAGCAGTTTCCTCCTCCATCTCCATTTATATGTCCATAAGTCCCGAACTTTATCCCGAAAGGCCTTGGAGAGTTTCCCTCTCGAGCATTTCCCTCCTTAATCAGCATTGGTTTTGTGCTTTGAATAGCGGCTAAAAAAATTCTCCATGTGATAACGCCAAAGCTGGGCCGTTCGTATCTTACGGTCCGAAACCTTGTCGGGTGCCGTTACTTTCCGTGTACATTTACAGCCAATCTACTTCGTCCAGCTTTAAAAGCGTTAACAGACATCAGAGCTTTGTTGCCCGACTTCGGGTAGTTAAACCCATTAAGTGTTTTATTCAACCGCTGTAAAGTCGACTGATTGTAGTTGGGCTAGGGTTTACAAACGTTAAAGTTAAATGCAATTAAGTTGTGTCTTCAGCCTGCAATTGAGATTAGGTTTTGGCCAAACTATAGCCTCAGTTATACTTGATGAGAGTTCGCACAGGACTTTCACCAGCAGTAAACGTCAGCCTTGGTACAAACTCCTTCAAGGGTACCGGATCCGGACCACAGCTTGGGGATTGGCGCGCAAAAAAAAGTTCAAACTCCATCCTGTGGTTTTCCTCATGCAAAATTCACTCCCGGCTTACTTATTCCAAAAGAAAGATAATTCCTTCTGCTTCCTCCCCCTCCCTTTGAACAAAAGCCGTAAAAGCGTTTTGTCCCTATACTCGTTTTGATTCCCGGAACTTTTCACCGACTTGAGGAGAGAAGGCGTGAAAGGCTCTTGTGTAAGATCTTCGCCTTGCTCCTGCACCAAATGTTGGGAGTGGGAGATGGAAAACAATTTCGGCGACTGCCGTCCATGTTGTGGTTAAAAGTTTAGCGAATTTTATTTGCATTGGTTGATGGGCCTGGCGTTGGTTGGTGGTGGTGGCAGTTGCGACAACTGCTGACGCGACTTGATATGCTTCACATGTTCCAAGAGACTTGCGGAATGGAGCGGGTTTGCATTTACAACCCGGGAGGGAACATTGCCTTGGTGCAAGGGTCGCCCGGCCCGGCTTTTGTCGGAGAGAAATCTGGAAAAGTTACTCACACACATAGTACACATAGATTTTTTTTATAGAATTTGTTCCCGCTCTCGAGTTTTAGTCTGTGGCAGTTTTGTGTTGATTTCTTTAGTGTGTGAGTGGTAGAGGATTCGTATGCAAATTTAACTACTTGACTATTCAATATTCTATTGTGCTCCGTTCCCTCCGCTAGTTTTTCTATGCACACAGTTACCAACGAGTTACTAATGCAAAGATGGATTCATCTCGGAAGAGAAAACTACATTTCCGTCCCTCACTCCTCCTTTCACCCTGTTACTTTCACTGACACCTCTCCTCTTATATTTATGCATGAAGAGAAATGGATTTTTCTCCGAAATTATTAAAAGAATTTACCCCTACCCATGTCTGCAGTTTCCATTCTCTCTCCATTCTCTCTCCAGTTTCCCATTCAACTCGAATCTGAACGCCATTCGATTCAATATTGAATTCCGACCTAGTTGGCCACCTCCACTGTGCTTCCAGTCCCCCTCCCTCCTTTCTTTTTCTCCTTCAGAATACTAACTTGAGCGAATCTCTGAGCAGTTTTCATCAACAAAGGCGCTTATGCAGGCTAATATATTTTTCCTTATCTTC
This sequence comes from Sminthurides bifidus, assembly GCA_009872375.1. Taxonomy (NCBI): domain Eukaryota; kingdom Metazoa; phylum Arthropoda; class Collembola; order Symphypleona; family Sminthurididae; genus Sminthurides; species Sminthurides bifidus. The sequence continues at coordinate 18,783 of VRMD01000663.1, read as the reverse complement.
ATTACTCAAAAGGACCACTATAAATGCGACCTCATGCATTGTTGCACCGGAATGCAAAAGGGGCTCTTGAGGGAGCCTTTTTGATTTTACAAAATTCTCTTTGATATTCGCGGCAGGTTGTCCCCCATCTCATAACTCGTCCAGAGTCGAGAATGGGCGTTCATTTGCGAAATATTTCGCACACGTTTCCGAGAACACGAATAGATTTTTAAACAGATGGCAATTGCAGTAGGAAAAGTTACATTTGCTTCGTGGTAACCCAAAGCCAGGGTCCCTTAAGCGGCTAAAATGCTTTTTCACTCATCGATTCTTGCAACAGTATCAGCTTCAAAAGCCCTCACTCACTCATCGATTCTTGCAACAGTACCAGCTTCAGTAGCCCTCTCTAACTTACTGATTCTTGCAGTACCAGCTTGAATAGCTCAGATTCAAGGGCTTGGTCGCAAGGCACCAGCCCTGGAAGGGTTCCCTCCAAGACCTTGAACCTCAGTGTTAATGACCTCATCCCAAACTTTTTACCTTGCAAGGTGACAAACTTCCCTGAGTCGGAATGGACAAGCTTAGCATACCAGGCTATCGGTCCCTTGGCTCCAAGCATCTTTACACCTTTTATGTCTGAGAACAAACCAAACTCACGTTATACAAATCCATGGCACTGGCCATGAACAGGACTGGATTTCAGTCCATCCGACATCCCTTCTTTGGAATCAAATGGAATAATGAACCGCTCTGGTTTATGCTCAAGGTAACTCATTACATTAACTTTATTGGCCACTTCTCTTCCCTGGACTGCTACGGACCACGTACGTATGTCTGCGGTTAATGCATTTCACCAAAATAGCCGTTCTGGGCCGACCTAAAGGTAGATGAGTGTTTCAAGACTCTCTCTTGTTCGAGTCCAAAGCCGAAGGCGTAGCCTGCTCCTTTCTCCAAGGGCGAAAACATTCTTCTAAGAGCGAAATGACTTTGGTCAGTGGAATTACAAGGATGGAGCCAGGAGGAGGGATTGTTTGGATGATTGAGCTCCGGTTCTGGTGCGAATAGTAGCTGGAGGGAGAAAAGTTTTAGTGGACCCAGTGGTGGAAATGGTGTAAGCCGCTACCGGGTGAAATATAGATTTGTAGATTGACTACGAAAACCAGCACAGGCCAAAGCCAAAAGTGTGGCGAGGAAATCTCGGCAAAGTTTACCAGCTCAGCCTGCCAGAAGTACCACCTCGGTTCGTGTAATGCAATAGAAATAGATGAGCATTCCATAGCTTCAAGTTGCTTCACTCCGTCCTTCCTTCCTCTCCTTGTCAGGCTTGGTAGTTGCTGTGGGAAAAGGCCGAGAGTTCTCTCTCCATCTCCTCTCGCAGTTGTAAAAGCGTAAAAGGTTTCACGGTAGAGAGTGAAAGTCCTGTGGTGAAAGCTTTGGGGAGAAAGTAAGTGGAATGGCATAAATAGTTCTGAATGCTATAGTTTTAGGAAATGTTCAGTTTAGTGGCAATTATTGCAATCCGTATTGGCTTTAGTGGCAATCCCTTTAATTTCTATGAGACCCTCATAAACATTCCATAGAAATGAAGGAAATGTTGTATTTATTTATATCACCCCAACTCTTTCTCATTCCTCCCAGTGAGTTGAGCTTTTAGTGCCTTCCAATCCCAGTCGAGTTCTCCAGCCATTCCTTCCATGGGTTATTTGAGAAAGTGCTCGAGTGGCACGCTTGCTTCCTTGCTGCTTCGTGATCGAACCCGCAATGCGTTTTATATGGACGGGAGGAAGGAGGGCACCAAGGAGAAAATCTCGGCTCAATTCCATCCATGGAGGGATCCATGGAGCACGGCTAAATAAGTACACGAGGATTCCATCAAATCCTCTGCTCCTTTTCCAACCTCTCAATCTTTCAAGTATGCAAGTGCTATCATCGTATCCTTCCTTCCGAATATTATCCTAGCTTCCTCTGCAGAAAGATCAAGTTGCTATGAAATAAATGAAAACTATTCCAGTCCTGATTGAACACTTATTCCAATGGTGATGATGATGCGAGGGAGGGATTGGCAGCATCAAGTACCCGGAAGAGAAGGAACGGAAGTGCCTTCAAAAGGTACTTTTTACCAAATATCTTGAGAAACCTCGCTTCACTGACCTCAATAGTTGAAGAATGCTTCCAACTTCCACACAGAATGCAAACGTAATGAAGAGGCATGGAGACATCCAACCTGGCGAGTTCCGGAAAGTCTATAAGATTGTATAACTTTCACTGCTTTCTCCGCTCTTTGGAAAGGGAGAAGACGTTCTTGGTACGAAACATTATCTTAACGGAAAGAGCAATTGAACAAGGTTGTTAAGCACTCCTTTCCTTACTCTAGGAAAGAAGCACCAACTCAATGTATTGCGACTTATTTCCTTAGGTTTCCTTGCAGCACGCTTTAAAAGCCACTGTATTGGAGGATCGAGTATTTCCTTACAGCATTTACGGCTTTAAGAATTCATTATGACACAGAATCCTTTGGAACTGTTATGCACCGACATTAAACAAATTCGCTTTCGGAGTTTCCAAATTCAGATTCAATTCAATCTTTGTTTATTGTTATGAATATACGAATTTTGTTAATATTTTTCCACAGATGATCGTCTATTTTCAAGCTCTGTGGTTTTAGCATATTATCTCATTTCTCCGCGTGGACAAAAAAGCATGCAATTGCGACGGGAACAAAATCTCAATCCTACCACTCTGTCGAAGTGTCTTCAAGCAATATTCGTTACATGCCCATAAAGGCTTCCAAACGGGACAAATCTCAAGTCTTAGCCTTAGCTCGAACCAGACCCGGCAAACTGTTGGTTGTAAACCGAAAGTTTCCAGACGAAGCTTTGCAGACTTAAGACAATAATTGACATTACCATCAACGACAGACTAATTTCTATCAGTCTTTTAGTCTGCATGGCTTTACAACACGTTCAAGCTTTCCCTTTGCCCTTCTTCAGGACCAGACTACATTGTGTAATTTGTACTACTGGCAGTCAATTCTAGAACCAGTCTATTCTGTTTAGTTCAAAGCTCCTGAACTCCCGTCCCGGGGGACCTGAGTCCGTTTATTAATATTGAGCCAATAAAGCAATATGCGTTGAGGGACGAGTTACAAATTGTGAACTGAGCAACTGCTCGAAAACTAGATTCTGGTATCCGTTAAAAATTCGTTATCCGTAGTAACTGAACGGGTAAAATCCCGCTTGCTTTCTGCTTATATTCACCAAGCTTTCTCTTGGTGAATGGTGAGTACTCGTGTTCTCAGTGCCAGACAAGTATGTGTATTCTTTCCCGTTATCATTGAAGCGGCAACCATGATCTGCTTTCTTTCTCCTAGGTCTCGGCACAGAGATGGCGCAACTGGCTCTGATTTCTCGTGAACGCAATCAGTGTCTCAGGGAATCACGGCGTTAATTACGTTAGACCGCTATAACGTTTCAGTTACTTAATTATGTTCTTCTTGAAATCGTTCAGTGATACTGTAGTGCACATCCATCCAATTCAATCTTAACTACCATGAAATACTCCCGTACCAATGATGATGTCGTATTTCCGAACTGTTAAGCCGGGCACCTTTTTCTTTTGAAGATTTGTTTACGACGTTTAACAATTACATTTTTTCAACGAAAGCACGTTTCACACATGAAGAAAGAGTCCTGAAAGTCATCCTTGCTAGCTACAAAACTTTCTTTCCTGAACCCCATACATTGGCTCATTTTTCCCCAGCGACAACTTGATGGTAACCGGCGGAAGGACGAGCGGCCCCATGATGTTCGTGTAAATCAATATTTTGTTGATATTTTGTAATAGGATGAGACCCCGCTGTGAAAGTAGGTTGAGTGAGAGCCGGTGTTAGGAAATGAGCTGAGGAGAGGTAGGTGTTCTGACTTGGGAAAAATGCGAACGATGCATATGCCCTACTCCAAGGGAGGTCGACACTGTAGAAGCAGTCTGGCTGAGATGAACAAGATATCAATGGGCTGCGAGAGAGAGAGACTGAAAGAAAAGATATTTCGACTCGAAAGTAAATGCTCACATTACTTGTTCCTACTCCATGCTGACTGCCTCGCTGCCTGCCAGGAGCCACATTACCCGCTACACCTTCAGCTTCAACTCGCTACAGCAACCAGGCCGACAGGAACCGATGCATCTGCTTCTGACTGTGAGAGACAAGCAGAGACGACAGTCAGGTCGTGTGTGATTCTCCTGTTTTTTGCCCCGCTGTCTGTAGCTGGGATTGAAACCCGTGCGGGTTTACAGCCCCAAGTTTATAGTTTTAAATTCCGCGGTACTGATTTCTGAGGAATTGGGAGCTTCTATTGGAAACGGAGCAGGGTTGTACACAGCGTGAGAATGTGCCGTGCGACAACCTGCTCTTGCATGAGGTTTGTTGGATGGATGGGGAATTAGGAATGTTTAGTGAAGTGGATTCGGGAAATAGGACTTGAGAGAGAGAGGTGGAGAAAGTACGAGAGAGAGAGAGAAACGTGTATCCCAAGACCCGGTTCAAGTGGCATGGAAAAGCCGTCGGATAGAAAGATATAGGTTTCTCATCTCCGCCAGCGCCGCTGCTCATATTATAGGAGCTGACAGATGTGAATGCCAGTGCCGCAGCTCCTGTATGGGAAAAGCCACAGACGACAGGAAAGGAAATTGTTTACTGTTCAAATGGAATGAGTTGAGAGGAAAATGTATAGACTTGTCATCCCTTCCCTCTCGCTCTCCACCACTCGGATGTTTGGGAATAATAGATAAATTTGAATTTTACATGAAAACATAAAAGCCATCCTAACGGAGGTGTTTAACTTTCTCCATGTCTTTATATAACTCGCGAACAGTTCCTCCTTTCACCAATCTTGTACATTGCTTTCTCCTTCCTCTTGGAGCAAGGGAAACTTTCCTGCCAACTTTTTTCCTCCTGGCCTGCTTCTTTCTCGCCTCCACGTCTTAGTCTTCTTCTTCTACTTCTTTTTCTTAGAAAGTACAAAAGGAAAACTCTATCAGCTAAAAACCGCTGGCAGATCATCGTACTTTCACTACAACAGAAACTGAAAGAATAGCAAAAGAAAAGTTTTCACTCTCCTCCTTCATTTCCACTCTGCCTTTCTCCTACCCGTTAACCTAGTCAATGGACCTCTCATATTGAAAATTACTCATAAATTTTTCTTCAGGACTTCAGTCTCCACCTACCGAAGTGAGCACTCCCATCCTTTCTTTCGTAATACCTGGCTGTCTGCTTTCTTTTTCAGGTCTGTCTCTCGTCAGTCCCTGGTTTCAATACAGGCTCAGGATAATGCCTCCAGACAAATCTCAGAACCACTCTTGTCTTACGATTCATAGCTTGGGTGACACGCCGTCATTGGAACATTCACAGATCACCCAATCATCTCAAGTTTTAGTTGACACATTCATTCAAAGTAGCCTGGATAGCTACCTGGATTGTGAGAAGCGGGCTTTTCAAAAATCCAACATAATGTGATACTCTGCTCTTGTGTTTTCAAAAGTAAAAATTTACAGCAACAACTTTCTCCAACGAATCAAGTGAAATAGTGAAACTTACGTTTTAAAACTATACCGTTATGCAACGGAATAGAATTTGTGTAAATGAAAATTGACAAATACCGTTATTCTGCTTAAAGCTAACCCCCTCCCCCTGCAAACACATCGCAGACTGAAAAAAGTCATCTGTAAGCCGGCACAACACCACTAGTTTCTTAATGACCCCTTTACTTACGGCAATGTTCTCTGAGGCAATACTCTCCCCTGGTACAAAACAGCATAACGAAGGTAGTTTTTTCCCTCCAGTTGGAAGAGCCAATGGACCAAGTTAAGGGCTAAGAAGTTAGAAAGTTACCTTGCTGTTTAATATTGCATGTTTTATTGGGCATTATGAGGTTTTGGCAGGGGTTCAAAAAAGAATAGGAGTTGGGAAACGACGTGCATGAACACTCCACTGTTTAAAATAATGCGTATCCCAGCCTGAATCGCGGTTTGGTAGTAACTTCACCGAAGCACATGAAACGAGACGATTTCAAGCACACATACTGAGCCCATTTGACGAAAAACATTCCCTGTCATATAACACAGAGCCTGGAAGGAATAAGGGGAGGGGGGGAGATGGGGAGGAGGATGGAATAGAAGGCCGCAAAGGAGGACATAAGTTGCAGCAATGAAAGCGTCAGGCTAAAAGGCACACGGGGGATGATCAATGGTGATGGCCTAAGCAGTTGAGCATTTAAGTCTCGGAGCATTCAGCAGAATTTCATGTTTGCTCAAGCAAGAAAAATAATAAAGTTTTATAAATTTTCTGCAAATGTTGTCCGCGTGCTGTTTCTCCAAGAGCTGGAATTTGTAAGCCGGGATCAAGTGAGTAAGAACAAGGGAAAGAGTGGAGCAAAGACTGACTAGTGAGGGAAGAGGGAAGGAAGCTCGAGAGCAGAGAGAAGAAGCGCCATAAACTTTCACCGAGAGAAGGAACAGTATTACTTTCTCCGAGGGGATAAAGCATCTACCATATAAAAAGTTTTTGGGTATAAGCGATGTGGGAAAAGTACTTTAATAATGGTGCGTGGTCATATCGTATTTTGGGTGACAAGTCTCCGGGTTGAGCCATTCAACCACTTGCCAGCCCTCAACCCCAACATGTAAGCAGGGGAGACAAGCACGCATTTTAAATAAAATTTTACCCAAATATTAAACTTGACAGGCTGTTCACAGCAGAGTTTTCGCCGCAGATTTTTGTAAGCCTTTTTTCCACCAGCCAGACGTTATTACTGCCACGGTGGAGAGAAAATTTGCCACGAAATGTAAATACACCACCGTAGCTAAAGCGCTTGAGCAAGCAAAGAGCATGGGGCGGCCAGACGAGAGCTTGGTGGAGAAAATCGGAAAAAGAAAACAAAGACTGAATGGCATGTTGTAGACGAGGACATCCACTCGCCTGGGACCAGCTTTCAATACTTGGTTCAATATTCCTGGACGTCGTTGCGTGTTCCAAAAGAAGATCTTAGGGTAATCTTTAAGTCAAATTTTGCTCTATCTCCTCGGCGATGTTTGTCCAGGTTTTTCAGCCTTATAAATAACTGTTTACACGCTTCCTCCGCCGTGTGCACACTCACCAAAGGGGAAAGATACTCATATACACGAGCATAATCTGTAGATAAGGAGGAAAACATGCGATCGAACAGAAAACAGCCGTGAGAACTACGGCAAAGAGCAAACGTTACTGGGGTGAAAGCAAGGGAAAGTAAGTAGGAGAAAGTAGGCAAGAGCTCCACGAAGCTGCTTTCAGTAGAAGCCAAATATTTTTCTTTTCCACTCGACCTACAATGGTGAGCTTCTTGTATTATTTTTTGGACGGAAAACTCTAAGTGCAAGGGCGGGAGTGACGGATTTTTGATTATCAAAACGTATAGGCATATACAGACAAAGAGCTGGGGTAGGTCTAACACATAGTTTCCAATGCTTGAACGCCGATTTTTGTATACCTGTTTTTTATTGACCCACCACGTTCAGGTGGATGTAGATCAGGTACATGTAAAAATTAAAATTTCGCCATCTCTTCACTCAACTAGTGGACGTTTTTTAAGAAACCCGCAGTCTTCGATTCATAGAATTCAATTCTTGTTCATTTTTCTAGACTTTTCGAATGAAACAGGCCCAGGCCACACTCGTGGGTAATCGTCACTAATCACGACAGATCCATTTCCAACCACGAACGGTTCGATTTCCCGGGTTTAATATTAGTCTGTTAGCATGCACAAGAGTTGAGACGAGTGCTAGTGAGAGAGAAAGAGAGTAGAGAGAGAGAGAAAGTTGATTGAAAGGAGAAAAGAAGAAAGTTTTCAGAGCGAAGGAATGGTAAAGAGAGGATCAGTTTCATTTAGGCGCTTAATGAATGGCCCGAGGCATGTTCCACGGTTTGTGTTGGCATGTTAAAGTTAATGTGTGTCTTCCCTTTGAGTTGGCCGTTTACAAATCTCATTTGAGATTTTGAGTGCAGAAAAAAAGTTTTAAAAAGAGGATATAAACCAGGGAGTTTGCTCGTCAAGGTATAAGATTTCGCTCACCCCCTCCTCTCCCCTGGTCTCCCCCTCCGTGGCCCTATTGCTCATTGTGAAGAGCTGGAGACTAATTAAATAAACCGGGGCAGAGAGAAAGTTAAGAGTTGAGAAAAGAGAAGAGAGAGAGAGAGAGAGAAGAAGAAGACTTTTGAGTGAAAAACGCCTGGAAGAGAGTGGGTGATGATGCAGGAAAACTCTAACGGAACGTTATCCCGACAACGTTTTCAGTTTTAATTTGATTTTCTCAAAAATTCTCCAAAGTCGCATGCGATAATGAAGGATTAGAAAATCAATTAGTTTGTTTCAGCTACATAAGAGAAAAGTTTAAGCAAGGATTTAAAACCGTGTAGTCTCCAGAGAGAACTCGCTGACTTAGGAAACCTAAGAAAAACTAGTGTTACAACCCACTCGACCAAATAAACGCCCAACACATGTATTAGCTCTCACGCGAAGGAGAAAGGGGTGAAAGCCGTCGGAAGTTGTGGCGCCGAAACGAAAACGACTTGAGAGATGCTACTCTCAGCTTGCAGTGCCGGAGTGCCAAGTCGGAGCCAAGACCTCTGCTTAGTCAATCAGATGAATTTAATTAGCATTCTTAAATTAGTGAACTTCGATCCAGAGAGCAACTTTGCACAAGTATTCACTCAAGTTCCAAAAGCAGTACTTAAGAAAACACGCCGTGATCACAATCCCCCGTGAAACCTTACAACTCCACACAACTTGTTCTAAATCTTGCAAAATTTAACCTTCATGGCTACTTATTGCGACGCTTGTAGAATTTTAAATCCGGCGCCATGTACAATTACCCGGCTCACCCAGTCTGAGTTCTTGGAGAAGCTGCAAAAGTTCTAATGAATCCCAAAGTCATCACGGTCTAACGTCCACTAATCAGCGTTTGAATTTCTTTAGCATTTACTCCTAATCAGGTAAGATCCATTGCCTTTTATAACTTCCCGCCATTCAACTTCAAGTCCCTGCCCCACCTCTCCTGGCTACAGGATCAATCCGGCTCATCTCGTGTTCCATGGCAGACAGCAACCAGCTGAGAATCCTGAATCGAAAGCAATGCAATCATCTCACAATACATTCGCTCCATTCCACCAGTCCAAGGAAGAAAACTACCGAATCCTCGAGTCAAGTCACAGACTGCAACAAACACACAGAGCTTGACATTCATGCCATGTCATGGCATTCAGTGAGGATAAATGTCCAGCAGAGCATCGAGCTGGAAGCTAACGGGTAGGAAAGACCTGTCTGAAATCAAGTTCTGGTGTGAGAATCAACCATTCTTACTCGAACAGGAATGAGTGTGAAAAAATCCACACCCTACTCCAGATCAAGGACACGGTGCCAAAGAGCCAACGGGTTTCCTTTAGCCAATTTGCTTTCTCCATACTCCCTCTTCAAGCCAGGAGTTGAGGAGTTGGAGAAAGCACGGAGAAAGTCGCCAGGTAGGTGGATGCAAGGCAACAACACCCAACGACTTTAAATTCCAGACGACTGTCTCCAATTTTGTTGACTTGAATATTTTAGAGAAAAGAAGGAGGAAAGACGCCAAGGTTCCTGCTGCGGTGGGTGGTCGTGTCACTCTGTGGGCGAATCCTACTTTTTCCCTCCGTGCAACACCCCGTACGTGTGAACCTGTCTTGTAATATATGCAAGCTTACCCCCTCACCCCTCCCCCACCTCACCAAATTCGGCACGATTCAAACAAACCTTTTCGCGTGTGAACTCACTGGTTTACATTCCTGACGACCTCTCCTCCAAGTCTCCTAGACTGGTGACTGCAACACGTACAAAACCTGTAGCCCATCCCTGTCAATAGATGAGGGGAAAGAAGGGAAAATTCCATGGCATTGATGAAACATTACCTAAGCCTCGGGCCGGGAATATGGAATTTGATGTAACAGCATCACACAAATAGGGCCATTAATCCCTTAAATGTTTAAAACACGGTGCTTAAATCCAAAGAGGGAGAGAATTAAGTCTGGAATACAGAATGAATTTTTAATGCCGCTCTCTGCCAAACTGGTGGGAAGAAAGTAGTACGCAGTAGAAGAGAGAGGGGGAGCAAACACAACTTTTCCTAAAAGCTTACAGCAATTATAATTTCAAGTGGGAATCACTTCACGTGCTTGTAATTATTGCATTTGTTTCTAACGGTTCTTCTCTTCTCTCAGAAATTGCCAGCGAGGGAAAGGCAAAACCTTTTGTCAAAATACAACGCTGCTCAAGGCATTGTCTAAAGAAGTAAACCGTGCAAGCTCATCATCAAGAGGCTCTCCACTTACGGCTTTACGGCAGTCAGCTTTCTCCACTCCTGCCCGCTTACCATCGCCCTCCTCCGACTGGGAGAGAGCGACGGCAGTAAAGCAACTTTTGTTCCACAATGCCAGTGAATATGGCAGTGGCGAAGTACTCCGGTTTAATTGTCCGATACTTAATGCAATTGAAAACCATGGATGGCGAGGAAGGGCCAGGGCATCAAGCATAGCAGAGATGGGAGCAGAGGTGTGCACACAGACAAAATTAAAACTCTGCTTTTTTCATTCCAAAGAAACAAAAGACTTTTTCCAACTCCACTTAACGGTACTAGAAACTGTTAAAAGCAGATTTTTTTTATACCCAATAGAATTTACAATGGCACACTGGTAGTGGAGAAATTCCCAGAATCACAGGTTTTTAACTCCCGGTGCCAAAAAAGGCTTTCACAAAAGGAAAAACTCCAAAGAGCGAGACCAAGGAGGAGGTAGGGAAAAGAGAGAGAAGGGGTGGGGTGGGGTTGTAAGTAAGGCAACGAGTCGATAAGATTTGAAAACCTTATTCTCTCACTACAAATTTTCGAGTGCTTATCTCCGTAAAAGAGGCAAATACTAATGCAGGATGGAAAAGGCAAAACAAGCTCCAACTTCACACGAATCCACTCAACAACATCCACGCAAAGACACAATGGGCTTGAACACACCCGCTACCGGCAAATACAAAAAAAGAAAAACTAGTCAAATGTACGTACGTTACCTAGCAAACATTGGAAAAAGGCAATGGTAAAGCAACTCTGTATGTATATGACTTAACAAACACACAAAGCTCAATGGTAAAACAACTCCAACGTGCGTTGTGCTACCTAACAAACACAAAAATCTCAATGGTGAAACGACTTAAATGTACGTTAACCTACCTACCAAACACAAAAACTCAAACGTACGCTAACTCATCTACCAAACACAAAAATGCCAATAATACAACAACTGAAACGTACGTTACGTCACCCACCAAACACAAAACGCTCAATGGTGAAACAACTCAAATGTACGTTGTGCTACCTAACAAACAAAAAGCCCTGTGACTTGACCCCAGACTAAAGACCTTGAACGATGGAAAGAACGGGCCCTTTCACTGCAGCGAGGTTCACAGAATTTGTTCAACACTGAATTGTAGCAAGTCCCTTTTGTTCTTGACTAGAAGTCGAGCAGTGGGAAAGTACAATATAGCGTGTGAGCGTTCACTAAAAGGGATTACGGATACAAATCTATCAATGCAATCCCTTCTGTAAAACCCAAGTCAACATTTTCCCGAAGCTTCGATAAGAGAAGCTCAAGCCGGAATCCCGCTTCATTCCATACCCCTCGAGACAGAGGAATTCCTTTTTACCAAATTACAATTTTACCCAGTCAACTAACTTTCCGCCTTTGGTTCTCAGATCCGTGCTGTAATCTGGAGTAAGTGTGGGAGTGGAAGGGAATGTGCTGCTTCTCAATTCAGTAAGAAATGAGGAGAAACTCCGGCTCTTTTAATGCCTTGTTCTCATTGAGGTTACAGTTCGATGCAATTATTCCCACAGTAAGTGTTTAACTTAAACCACATGATGGAATGGAACGGAGCTTAGAATGGAATACAGATTGATATTCTTCGAGGGAATAAATCATTTCAATTGTAGATTTTAACCCTTACATGCGCTTAATGATAAGTAACTGCCTGTGAATTTGAGCTGGGCAAAACCTTCACGTTCTTTCAAGACCTATATACTAGGAATGAGCGGAGAAAGTAAAAGGTGAAAGCACAGGCTTCGGTCTTCCTCCCGCTTTGGCTTAGCGGCGGGAGTTTTTCCCTTCGTTATCGGATATGTTCATGTGTAAAAAAGAGCGATGTATAGCCACCACGGTTCCTCACCTCCTTTCTCCGGTACAATGATCTTTGTTAGCTGATTGCCAGGTCCCGGAACGATGCTCACAAAGAGATATGAAGAGATGGATCGAGTTTCTTCTTGTAATGATGATGTGTGCGCTCCTTCCGCCATGCTTTCCATGCACACACGGTTCCAGTGCCTAGGAGCCGGCCGGGAACATTTCCTCCGGCCGAGCGCTTTCTCCACTTTCTCTCCCTTTCACTACTGTATGTTCATCACGTTGAGCGGCGGATGATGGAAGGAGAGAGGGGGGCGGGGTGGGGGAAGGTAATTCCTTCTTGGTGGAAAATCAAGACCCATGCACACATAGGAGGAGATGATATTTCCCCGTCGTCGTCGTCGTCCCCAAATCGTTACAACATCTCTCGTCTCATCCGGTGCATGAGAAGACTTAAAATATTCGCCGTGAAACGGGAGTTGGCACGGGAATTATCCGTCCTGCTGGCTTTCCACATTAGCCGATTTCATGCTCTTACGGAATGCATACGTGCCAAAAGTACCAACACCGTCCAGGGAATGAGCAAACTGCCACTTCCAGGTCACAATGACCTACAACCGGCTCAAGCTCAAGGTGAGCAAGTGTGTGATTTCCTGATAAATTGCCGACTTTTCTATTCCCTCGCCTCCCGGGCCATAAACGTAAAAAAAAGTTGTTTTACTTTTTAAAATTCCGAGCTGGAGCTACACGGAGCTTGTAAAATGAAAAACGCTTTCTCGTATGACTCTTCCGGTTTGGAGCGGGTGCCAGGGATAGGACTGCCAGCGTGGATAAAGCAACCTTGCCGTTTTAACATCAGATCACGTTACGAGGTCTTGAACTCCTCAAGCTTTTGAACGGAGGTTTGACTGTAAAAAACTGAGCGCTTTTGCTAATCATGAAGGCAAAGCATGGAAAATTTTAGCCCAGGCCCCCGTCCTTTGATACGAGTAAAACTATCCAGCAGACTGTATGTTAGCTAAGCCAGAGAAACTACAGAGGAGATGGAGGATCTACTTTCGCGAAACTTCAGTCAAGAGATGGAGTTCAGGGCATCGTGAAAAGAAAGCGGTGCTCGGGGACCTCCACTTACTGGGCTCCAGAGAGCTATGAGGATGAGTACCTCGTTCCGTGCCTGGGTTTTCAAGAATTTTTACCTCCATTTAGTGCAACCCTTTCCAACCTTCCTGTTACCACAGGTCCAGGTTGCATGCCGGTCGTGCAAAAACAAAACAACGGAAGAGTTACTTAAACTACCTTCAAGCAATGAGGCTCATCGTAGCGTGACGAATCCCCTGATGGTCCGTACTCCATGCTGATGGCTGTTTACAACGTGGAATGGGAAAAAATCCATGTGTTTCTTCTGCATACACGACTCACTTTCAGAGAAAATTGCAACCATCCACGGAAGTAGAGCTGACTTAATGTGTAATTACCATTGTGGTCTGTGATAGTACCCTTGCATAATAAAATGGCAAAAACAACATGAAAATTCTAGAATCCTTAGCAAACATCCTTGTTTGCAACATTCAAAAGGATTAGCACCGGCGCAGGAGCAAAGACATGGGGATTTTAGGTCATAAAAGAATCAGAAGCTGGAAAAAAAGTTTCGCAAAAATTGTTAAAAAAGTATGTGTGTTTTCGCCCCGTGCCCCGTGGTGAGTAAAGACATGCGTTGGAAAAAGTATCTGTCTCAGGGTTAGTTTGATCGAATGACTGTGAAACGATAAGATTGATTTTGTGGGACTGAATGCGCTGAGCTGTGAGTGATTCTTGAAATAGCATCATGGATGGAGAGAGCAAGTAAGATTCTAATTAAATTACCCGTATTCGGTCCACAGACTCGTTTCTCTATGTGTGCCGAGTCGGCTAAAACAACCGAAGGCAAGGAAAAGAATTGAGAATTGAAATGCAAATGTTAGTGAAACTATTCCATCACTGCGCCCAGATTCCGGCCGGAATCGCGAGAGCAAAGAATTTCCCCGAGGTTATTAGATTCTCTAGGTTCTGGAAGAAGGAAGATGAAGAAGAACAAGACTAGCAACTAACTGCGTATCCAGCCTGGTGTTTTCCACTGGAGAAAGTTCCTCCTGCATCTTTTCCTACTCCCATTCATTACGAGGAAGAGAAAAAGACGATGAGAAGGCGAAGAGGCTGTAGAAGACGGAAAGAAATATAATGGCAGAGAGAAGGAAAGTTTCGTACGAGGAAAAGTTGAAGAGTTTTGTTGGAATTAATTTGATCCGAGTCTTCTTAAATTAGAATCAGAAATCATTTTCAATTTGAATCCTACACTATGAGCAAGGAGCGGAAAAAAATTCATGCATTACTTCATAGAAGATTTGTGACAAAATTACCATGAGTGCAAGTCCGTAACAGTGCATCTACCTAAAACCAGCGACAGCCCCGCGTACCAAAAAAACCGGAACTGCGTTACCATAGCAACCTGACACTTACCCTAATATCAAGGCTCCTGCAAAAATGTAACACAGGTAGGGAGGAGGAGGCACGAGTGCGCACCGGAGGTAGTGAGTATGAGCAACAGTAGAGCATTAGAGCTACTATCGTTGAATAGAGGCTCGAAACTACTGTGTTTCGATAACAATGTAAGTAAGACACGTGTCTTCTGTAACTAAACCAAACGAACCGGGAGAACCGGCATTGCGGCACCGTGGCCTCGGAGACACGATAAATTACCGGTTCTACAACGTTTCAGAGCTAAATTCTATGGTACATTAAAGATGAAGACGGAGCCGAGCTAATGTCTTGCCCAGGTACTAATGTTGTCATCAGGGAGGAGGCGAGGCCTGGGAAATATATTGGATGAAAGGTCAGAAAAATCAACGGCGAAAAGAAAACGCCGAGTGGGTAATGAGGCAATTATAAGTAAAGCTATCACTTGGCTCGGGGTAGAAAATTTGAAAATGTCCTCCGAGAGCCGTTTGTGCGTACGTCTAACAAGAAATAAATGCTCATATGAGTCCCCCGGGAAGGTTTAACATTTCCTTCTCTCTCAGGCCTCTCGTCCTGAATTACCTATGAGCACCGGCTTCCACTGTTACACTCGAATGCAACTGTAGTGAAAGCAGTGCAGTGGCCATTTTAATGTCTGGCAAAGACCAGTTTTCTGCCACATGAACTCTCTAAACCCAGAACTCCAGAACGGACGCCGGGGAGGGACGAGAATCTGGAGAAATCCACAGATTTAAGTCACGATAAACCCACAAATTTCAACAAAGTTCACTCACTGCAGATGGCCAAAAGAAGGACCGGGGAGTGTCCGAACATTGAGCACCGACCGAAGCAGAGCAAAAAGGTCTGGAGACGACGAGAGAAAGACCGTGTAACGTTACTTAACGGACCACAGCCGCTGGTGCTTAATGATATGCATCGCAAGGATAAACTACAGGAAACGATTACCAGAAACTTCTAATTAAAACCAGTGAAAGCATGTTTCCACTTGCCCTCGAAACAAACTCGGATTCACATCCCTCCAAAGTGAAAGTATTCACGGTGTTGTGTAGCACGGGAGGAATTGCGAACGGTACTTACCGGTGCCGAGGAGTTGGTGCTGTGAAAGTTTACGTGGGGAGAACGCCAAAAGATGCTGATTTGAAAGAAATGTGACACTGGTATAGTAACCGGAGAGAATTCGATCGTGGAGGTGAAAGTTTTCCGAGTCTGTGAATTCTCTTTGTGTGTGTGTATATTTAGGGAATACAAAAGTGAAAGTTTGGATAACGTAACGTGAGAGAGAGTTGAAGTTGTGGAGGTGTTCTGGCGGAGAAAGCAGGAGTGGGAAACGGGACGAGGTAAAATAATGTGCAGGAGGGAGATAAGGAGCGAAATATGAGGAAGGGGAGAGCATTCAGGTTGTAAAAGCAGGAACCCATTGAAAAGAGAATAATTACAAAAGTTTAAACGTTAGAGAAAAAAGTAGGAGGATAATCGTTAAATTTTAACCAGTATACGTATGTAGACAAAGAGCACACGCTTCGGGGATCGGGAGCGGGAGGCGGGATGACAAATGTAGACTAGTGGCAGCTCTAAAGTATCTTCGAGACACACAAGAGCCGACAATGTATTCACCTGAGCTACACGGTAAATTCCATTTTCTAGAGGATGGTATATGGAATCTTTAGAGAAAATTTCAAAAGAAGATGCTATAGAGCCATCAGTAGAGGCTGGAAGACAGAAGGGTTCCAGAAGCAGGTATAGGAGCCGGTAGGTCGACGGGCAAATAGAAGGGAAAACTTCAAGGGAGAGAAAGCAAGGAGGTATTTAAGGAAAATACTGCCAACTTACTTTGCTTGTCTATATACGGTTGCTTGAATTGCGGGAGGAAAAGCAAGGAATAAAAGGAAGAGCACAAGACAGAGGAAAATAGAGAGGAGAGAAGTGAAATGTACACGAAGGCTTTGAAGAAGATTGTCAGGATGTCTGCCTGGGACATTTTAAAATAAGACTCGTAATGGAATCGCAGGCTCTGAACAAGTATCTTCTAATCCTTGCCTGAATATTCATGCTGGCGAAGGGATTCCTCTCTCCTAACTTGAAAATATGTCACTCGTCTTTCCTCAATAATTTCCCGGATGAAAATTTCTCGCTTCTGCTCTTCTTCCTCTCGCCACTCCATCTTCCAGTCCTTCCTTTTTATTCCAGCGTCCTTTTCAATTCAATTTCACACGGCCAAATCCCCGGGCTTAGTCAACTGAAAATGCCCGGACTTATAATCTTGGACGGATGGAAATGCAGGGATGGGTTCAAGGCCTGGAGGTTGAGGATGGGCTAGTTTCAATCACATGGTACTGGAGATTGAACAGTGGAACTTTAAGGGTATCGGCTATTGGCATCGTCGGGCCTATTACAATACCTTTTAATTTCTCTTCCGCTGGTGGCTGGTGCTGATGGTGGAAAAAGGGTCGGTGTAATTACTTCCTACAATTTCATTTGAAATAGGTGTTTGGAAATACATTAAATTACTTATTAACGGTTGATTAAATATCAGAGCTTCGAAGTTTCCTTTTTTTAATCATTCTTTAGAGGGGTTTTCCACAGAATACTAGCCCCGCCTCTAGAGTTACCCGCAATTAAAATTGAACTATAAAATTTAACCGTTATTGCACATGCCCCTTGGATAAAATTTTCGTTTACCATGCCGTGGATGGTTTTGCCTCCATATGTACTTCTAGTGTAAATGTATGTACGTGCATATGGTCTATCAACACATGAGCGACTCGCATCACGGTATTTGAAAAACGTCGGGGTTCCCGCGCATTTACGTCGCACGGGACCAACAATGCTTTATCTTCCATCATATCGAATCCTTACAGATAACATCGGCTGGACCAAGAGCCTCATTCGCCTTCAGAGCTAGCCCTTAGCACTCAGCACTCAACACTAGTGGAAGCCGTCTCCTTATTATCCGAAGAAAAAAAATAAGCCCGTCCGGAGAATTCCTCCAGGACCTAATTCCCCCGTATTAGATAAAAGCCCGTGGTCAAGTTTCCTCATCGCATTGCCTAGCGCCCACTAGGAGACATAAGTCAAGCAAGTAACTCCTGGTAATAGCCGGGTGAAACCCACAGACTAATCTCAAGATCCCGGCTATTATATCTCGGATGATTGACAAAAATCAATCCTTATCACCGACGGCAAGCAATTTCTTTCCCGCCAGGCCTCTCCATCATCCTGCAATTCAGTCCGATCGGGACTCAACCAAGGAGCAAGTCGGATCTCAAGGCTTAAGGGCACAGAAAATAATGGTCAGCCATGGCGTTTGCAGTCGTCAATACCAGCAACACACTACTTCTGCAGCCAATACCAGAGCCAAAACCTAAAGCTTTGCTAACCAGCATTTCCTTTCTACCAGTCTAGTGCTATGTGCAAGATCGGGAAAGCAGTTCCGGCTCTATCAAACTACGATGGCAGGTTGTGCATGACATGTGTCCATTGACATCCGTGTACAATGCAATCACATTTGTGTCATAGCTGCCTGAGCTCAAGAAGAGCTCCACTCTCCTCGAATACATTTCAGAAACACCTTGAACATTTCCAGGAATGATTAGTGATAAATCTGTTGCTGAGAGAGGAGCCATGCGTGGTTGTAAATACTTGGGAGAAAGTCGATGGTTCCTTCCTGGAATGTTAACTCGCAATAAGATTCCCGGGTGAAAGCACCGGAAGACAAGGACTGGGTAAAGGATGGAGGGAGAGTCTTCGCCAGGCCGAGAGCTTTGAGAAGGACAGATGATTTGATAAGAGAAAGGAGAGGAAAAAAATGGAGTAGAAAATGATATTAATACACGGTAGAGCGTGTAGTCCTCTTAGTGGATAATACTCGAGGTTGACAATCCGGCAAAGGGAGAGACGGGCGGGAGCCGAAGGAGAGGCCCGATAAGCACTTGCATGACTTGTCCACGTCAAATACGGTCAAACTTGTTTCCTTCACCGAGAGGAATGTCAACAGTGAGAGAAAGGAGGAGACATGATAAGAGTAACCACTTCAACAACCAGATAGACAAGGAGACAGTCATGAAAAAGAG
>VRMD01000662.1:0-23127 GCA_009872375.1 Sminthurides bifidus | reverse complement strand
AGAATTTTGATTTTCTCCAGGACGTGAGATTTGGAACCTAGTCTTGACCAATAAATCGATAAGTTCAGAGCATAAACAACAAATTAAGTTGGTCGGCAATATCAACGGTTACTCGGGACCGGCATGTGTGATTTTAGTAAGATTCGTCGAGGTATGTGTTACCCTGAGCCTGGACTAGATGCACCTCCATTATGTTTTGGGAAAATCTACGCCAATCTAATTTGTACATGACACAATTCCAGTTTCTTTTAACCGAGACCAGAGCTCTCAGAGGCACGGAGATTTTACTAATGGCTGGTGAAATTCATATTGTCCCAAATCTGAACCCTGATGGCTATGCCAAATCAAAGCCTAACGACTGCAATTCACGGCAGGGCATGTAGGTAAAAAACAAAGATCACGATTTAAATTTCAAAACCACTGCTGACTGTATTGATTAGCCTGAATGGTATGTCTGGGGCACAGGAGGAACGCAAACCGAAAGATATTGAACAGAAATTTTCCAAATCCGTTCTCTGATGCGGACATTGGAGAAGACGATGACGGAAGGCAACTTGAACCGGAAACTGAAGCTGTGACGAAATGGATACAGGAGAATAATTTCGTGATTTCGGCAGCGTTAACAACCGGAACGAGACACACCATTTATCCTTATGACATGGCTCCAAATGGTTGTAAGTGTTCTCTGCCTTATCTATGACGCCAGCTTACCTTTGCTTGTCAGATTTAGGAAGGTGGGGGAAGTTATACATTTCTTCGTCGACTTTAGATGAGCAAGGGCAGCCGCATTTTGTACCATCGGTTGATAATGGTACGTTCGGATTCCTGTGCGGTCTGTTCAATGTTTCCGACTGGGTGTGTCCAGGAGCTGACCTGAGTAGACTAGGCACGAAGCAGTGCATGAACGGGGCTCAGTTGCATCACGCAGAAGGTGCTACTTTAACAATGAAACTTCAGTAGTACGCTTTGAAAATTTTGACCCGTGCAGCCGTTGAACGTAACACTGACTTTATCTTTTGTCTTGTGAGCAGGTACAATGGCGGATTACAACTATCAGCAAGGTGTGCTCGAAGTAACTATCTGGACTTGATTGCTGCAACAATTTTAATTCTATTGAACATCTAGACTTCGTATTCGAAAAGCATGTCAAGGTACGGCCCCATTTACCGTAAAATTGCACGTTTTCATGGGTTTAAAAAGTGTCCTTACAACCTGTTGTACGCTTGCTTCCACAGGGGTTAGAAGACTTTGTCGTTCAAGGTGTGTTCAGCCTGCGAAAGCAAGTAGTTGATGCTGAGACGGGCAAACCGCTGGAAAATGCCACCATCACAATGCATTTGGCCAGCGAGGAAAATCCTTCCGAGAGGTCTATCGTTCACTTCAAGACGAAAAAGAATGGATACTTTGTGCGAGCTGTTACTGATGGAGTATACAAGATTAAGGTACAAGGATTTTATCAAAAGTACATTGGCTTGAGATAAACTCTTCTTAAGTATGTTGCTTCAAAATATTTGACTGTAGGTTGCAATGCCACGGTATGAGGCTTCAGAACTACTGTACGTGTTTCCAAACGATACTGAATTGCCCAATCCCCCGATTCGTTTGAAAAAAATTCCCAAGAAGACCCAGCCGCGAACATTCCGTATATTCGCATCCCAGTCTTTCATAGAGGAAGCCTCTGCAATCCCTCCGAACAATGGTGGTGACAAGTTTCGACAAAACCAAGCTATCACAATTGTTCTTGCAACGTTATCAGTTTGCTGGTTTACCAAGAGCCTGGCATGGACTGTGCTACTTTAAAGAGACTGGATCTGCATTGAGAGCCGCAGCAAGAAGCTATTTATTTTGTATATGGAAATTTTGGGATTGATTTTGTAATCAATAAAACTTTGCAGCTTAATCAGTAACATGGCCAATAGATTTGCGCTCGAAACCAAAACAATTTAGAGATTTTTTCTGCTGGCCAATGATTCAGCGGAAATTGACTCCTCAGATTCTGTTTCAGGGTCTGAACCGTCGTAAACACCTATGTAGATGTTCTCTCGCTTCCAACCAGGAGTTACACCTTTTTTCTGCTGGGTGGTCTCAGTTTTTTCATCAGAATCAAGTCGCGATTCGGGGATAAGTCTCGGTGAGTTGAGGCCCTGGGCCAAGGGGACTGCTAACCCAGCTACTTTCGGACGAATTTCAGCCTTTGGAGAAGCCTCATTTTGGCGACTTTCAGCTTCATGATTACGATTGGATCCGGACGAAGGACCACGTCCTGCAGGAGGCTGTCCTCTCACAGCGTTGTTTGCGGTTGGGCTTTGGTTGGTTTCAATGCCTGGAACTGGGCTTTGGAGATGTGGCCAACGGCTCGCTAAGTTTGGCAACATGTGACTGAACATACTGACAGATTTTATAGAGGGTGTCGAGCGTTTTCGCGGAAGCACTGTCGTTACACTTTGCGTATCATGCTCGGGGTTTAATGCTACTGGCTTGAGACTGCCACGGCCCGAGTGTGTTTGAAAGACTCTGTTTGAATTTCCTACCGTCGTTCGGTTACTCAGACGAGAGTCATTTAGCGACAAGCCCGTAAAAGATTTTCCTTGACTTGTCTCTCTGCTTTTCTGACGGCTCTTTATCTTATCCCGTAGTTCGCTATTGAGCTCGTTACGCGGACTAGACGAGGGCTTGGATTTATCCCAGCTAGACTTGGAACCGAAATTGGTTACACGAAGTACTTCGTTGTAGTAGTCGTTGTGAATCTGATGAGAAGTTTGGAGGATTGACTTCGGCATGGTATTTATCAGTGCGTTTGGAGGGTCAAACGACATCTGCATTTGTGATCGATAAGAGTAATTAAATACACCAGTATGCTGATATTTCTACAAATCGCTCAAGGGCAAGTCAGAACAGGACGTTACCATCTTAAATGTGTTGAACGTTTGTTTTCGACGCTGTTCGGGACTCAAGAACATGCCGTACTGCCGCCAGGGTGCTACGATTTCTACTGAGCTGGAACCAGTTGAGGAAACTTGAGGTACGGCATTACTTGCTAGCTTTCTCTTTTTCATTTTCGGGCTTCCAGTGCCTGTTCAACCCCATCATACAAAACAGGGAGTAACAGTTTTAGTAAAACACGCTAGCGAAGTGAAATCTTCTGTTGAACATGAGAGCCGCTGGTATACTCAGATACCTTCTTTTAAGTAACGCCGGCGAGATTTGACTTCCGAATTATGCAAAGTTCCAGAGGATGTTGGAGAGACTCTACCCTTAAAGGATCTCAAATGGTTCATCTTTCCAAGCTTGGAGTCATACTTTCCAATTCGCAAATCATTTTCTTCTTTGTGAGATTGAAAGTATTGACCTAAATCCATTCTCTCTGGACTTTTATTGTTGTAAATACGGAGTCCTTTTGGTGTTCCATCTGGGAACCCTACGATTAGAACTGATGATTCCTCCCTCTTTGCAACTATAGACGGGAGAAGTTTCATGCAGCCTCAAGTTGTTCTCACATTTCCCTTTCAAGGCATAAATAATTGCTAAACTAGAAAATGAACATGTACATTTCATCGGAAGCGAAAAACTTACTTTCAGCATCCTTTCCCTCATGTTCACTCTTGACGGCCGGCCAGGACGAAGAAAAGATTCTGTCCGCTTGGATCTTGGGAATGTATCGACTGCTACTTTGAATTGATTTTGTGCTTGCAATAGCGCCCTTTTCCGTAATATTAGCTGCTAAATATTTTAGCATTGATTGCAAGTACGAGATTTACGGCTACATGAATAATTTGTCCGAGTAGGGGTAATTTGATATCATTCATGCTATTTTTTTAACATTAATTTTGCCAAATTCACATTCATACTACGGCCACTTGTTTATCTAACAACGAGAAACGTTTCATAGGTTAAAATTGCTGGCGGACTCCACGGCTATCGCGTAGCTCTAGTAACGACCATTGTAATTTTACGACTCTGTTGCTGGCAGAAGAGACAAAATCACAAAATGATGCAATTTGAGCATAATTTATTAAAACTGACCAAGAATTCAATGACCATGTACGCCAGGCTGTCAAACCAGTGTTAGCTTGAGCACGTGGTAAAATAGGTTCTACCAGTTGAGTAATTACACTCAGAGAATTGGATACGGTTCCAGTAATTGTATAATGTTTTAAAAAGAAGAACATAGAAGACATGGAGCGGAGCTCATCAGTATTCTGCCAGAATAACAATCAATCATGCTATGCTATTCAATGAATATCATTAAAACTAACGTTACAGTACTAGAACTGCCAGAAATTTAAAAAGCGGTTCTGTGTCCAGCTCTTCAAAAAAAATGTGCAAGTCTCGCTCTTTGGAGATGAGCGTAATATGTTTGCATTCTGTCAATGAAACCAATCGAAATGCATGAAACTTGTTTCTTTTCGTCATAAATGAAGGATATTCCCTACATTCATGAAGCGTGGAGCTAGAAAAGACAACGGCAGGCTATCATAGGAATGGTGCAGCGTAACAACATATGCGAAAATAATCGAACTCACGAAATGGCTGCAAAAGGAGGCAATGTTTGCTTAAAAAAGGGCCTGTTTTTACTGGCATATGACGTAAAGAATTTCTAGCTATCCGTGTTTAATTTCCAAATTCACTGATGCCAAAGATGAGCTGGGAATTCTTGTCTAGTACATGAGGGTTAGAAGAACTCAAATAGGAAGACAAAAGATAAAATGAAGGAAGCTCAAAATTTGGTGGATATTTTTGTACATAATTCTGAGAGAACGAGGAAATCAATGATGTTCGCAAAAGGGTCGGGATCAGAAAAGTAAGCGTTTGCTCAGGTGCTTACTGATGATGGTGAACGAAGGAAGAGGATTCAAAGGGTAATCTCACTCGGCTAAAGGATGTAGTAAAGACGATGGTTTTAATTTATGGATGAAAACTACCACTAACCTTGATGTTTCGGTAGCTCTGCTCACACCTATTCTATATGCACAAGCTGTATGAAAAAAATGTTAAGATTGCCCATGCCCACAAATTAGCAAACTTGCCTTGCAGTACCCAACGGGAAGAAAGTTGAGCCACTGCGAGCCCGCAAGATACTAACGTTGTGTACTACAAAAGTCTATACTTTAAATTGATTTTACATGAAATTGGGCAAATTACTTGGGTTGAGTTGGTTCAGCGAGGATTTTATCTTTGTTCCTGTTCCTATGCGAGATGGCTAGTTCCTTTACGTAGTTCATCAGGCAGCCATCCAAGCCACAAGTACATGTAATGGAGCAAGAAACAAGACAGGTAGGAATAATGGCGAGTTTTTTGCCACTACAATGCTTCTCCTGAAGTTTGCAATATTCTCCTCACTGTTCATCTTTTAATTAGCGAGAAATCGAGAATACGTCTCACACGCAATCAGCGTTGGGGTTACACGGCGCACTTGAATTCTCTGGAAACAAAGGTCAAGGGTAAGACCTTTTTGTGGAGTGCTTGAGCCGGAATTTCGGACGAGAAAATTCGCAAATTTTGCAAGTTTTTTCCCTGTCCTATGTTAAGTTCATGTGCTCGTAGTAGGCAGGAACCAATGAGTGAATTTCATGAGTTCTCTGGCCAAGTTTTCAACTAATAAATTTGCAACAGTATGGCTGAAACCTGGAATTCAGTGAAATACTTGCAGATTCTCTTATTATATTTATTGACGTTGCAGCTACAAAGTAAGTTCTGATTTCTGAAAGATGAGTTTGCTCTTTTAGTAAAATGATCCGTGAGTGTTTAATGAATGGGATTAGGAATCAAGGCAGAAGTGTGAGCTGCTGCGATGTTATGAGTTGCTCTCTGTCAGAAAAACATATCGGAGCTAACAGATCAATGTACACACGTCATTAAAATTTTAGGTGGTCTTACCCAAATCACTGGTGCGTGTAAACACAATGAATTCAGATGCGCTGACGGATCGGGTTGCTTAACAACGGAGAAAATTTGTAACGGACAATCAGACTGCGCTGATGCGGAAGACGAACGTGGAAACAGTCAATGGGATTGTTCTCGTGAAACCCTTCAAAGTGATTGCAGGTGATTCTAGTGTCACTATTGTTTCTCAAAGCAAGTATTTTTGCAAACATAATGGCTCCAGTTTCCGGTTTCCATACCCAAAATCTGTATAAAGCCTTATCATATCCATGTAGCCCTTCAGAACTTAAGTGCCGGTTTGGGGGATGCATCCCAAAGAGTTTACGATGCAACGGAGTTCCAGATTGTTGGGGTAGGTGTTTCAATATCATCCTTAATGTGATAGTTAGAGGAATTCAGTCGAGAGATTTCTAGCATGTGCTTCTGACTGTTTCAGGTGGCAACGATGAAGCAGTGGATTTATGCGCACCGAGGTAAATTGCATTCCACACAGTTTCTTTTGTTTTTTCCACAGTTCACTTACTAAAAAATCATTGTTTTAGAAACAGGCCACCCAGCACAATAATTGTAAAACCCGGAAGTTCTAGTTTATCTGCTGTAACTAGCTCTCCGGTTATTTCTGCTAGACCTACTCCTCCACCACCTCCGCCAGCTCCAGAGTTGCCTCCAGCATTACCTCCAAATGTTCCTAATTACGAATCTCCCAAACCTTCGCCAAACCCTCTCTCCGGTCATTTCTGCTAGACCTACTCCTCCACCACCTCCGCCAGCTCCAGAGTTGCCTCCAGCATTACCTCCAAATGTTCCTAATTACGAATCTCCCAAACCTTCGCCAAACCCAACCAAACGTGGATGCCCTGCACTACCAAGTGAAGAAGGCGTTGAGATTAACTGCTACTCTGAGCGGTTTAGAAAAGTTTTCGATTGCACCGGGGATAAGCGTGTACCAGTTGGAAGTGAAGCCACCTACTCGTAAGACACTTTAACTCGTTTCATGAGATATGTGACAATGTGCAAAATGCTGCGGTATCAAAAATGTCCACGTAAATTATCAAGTATAATGAAGTGTTTCCTTTGCAGGTGTAACAAGTACTACTCGTCTCCTAAAACAGCTCAAAAAATCACAACAAGGGTCTGTGGCCGTGATGGTAGATGGTCACCCAGGAATCCGAATTGGAGATGCGATTTACGATGTGGTATTCCAGGTCCAAACATTCTCAAGTTTATTGTACAAGGTTCCGATTCATCGCCTAACCGGTGGCCATGGCATGCTGCATTGTACCATGAAGATCCTCCAAAGTCGGGAAAATTCGCTTACAAGTGCGGCGGAACTCTCATTTCTACAAGAGCCGTTCTCACTGCTGCCCACTGCGCCGTTGTGCGAAGCGGCAAAGAAATCGTGTCGCCGATTCGCGTCATCCTCGGCAAACATCACAGCAGTTACGGTTTAAACGATACAGAAGACAAATACAGTCGAGAGTTTCAAGTCGTAGATGCGGACGTTCATGAGAATTACGAGAGCACAACTTATAATGCGGATATTGCAATACTATGGCTGGACCAGGCAAGATCACCATTTCTTAAGTCCATTTGCAGTAGGACAGCCATCGTGTATGCTGTTCCTAGTAGGTTTTATGGAGGTGTGTGTACTTGAACATGTTTTTGACCCTAAATAGCCGGTAGATGTAAGCGACGGAATAAGACCTTGTTGCCTGCCTTCAAGACGAGACAATGTGAGCCCCGGGGATGACGAGGAGCACCAAGGAACGGTAAGATGCCTTCGTAGACCTTTCCTACAGGCTCTGAAACTGATTATTGAATGTTACGTCGGGTCCTTTCTTTAAATTTGGCGAAAATGCTACTTGTTTCAGCTCGCTGGTTGGGGAAGGACGAAAGAAACCACGGTATCGGAAGACTTACAGGAGCTAGAGATGCCGGTAATCGATATCGATAAATGCAAAAGGTCGCATCCCACCCTGCGACAACTTGTGAGGGAGTCAACGTTCTGTGCAGGCTTTAAAAACAAAGGTTTGTGTTCCTGTTTTCAATTAAAGGGCCAGAGCATACATCATGTCTAAAGCAGAAAAGCAATATTGCAAATCAGTTCGAAATCATGCCAGATGGCTCATTTGGATGGCTCATTTGGAATCTCTTGATTACAGCTCAGAGTGCATGCGACGGGGATTCGGGCGGTGGACTTGTGTTCAAGTCAGGAGAGCCCGAAAAGTACACAGTTAAGGGGATCGTTAGTGCAGGCGTGGGAAAGCGAGGAGGCGGATGCGACGAAAACCATTTCACAGTATTCACTAAAGTATCTACTTACAGAGAATGGATAGATTCTAAGCTATCATCTCGTAGTTATTGAAAGTTAATGCACTTGTAACTGCCGTTGCAGACAAAAGACGTTGTTGCTATTTTCCTTTTTATACCGCATAATTGTGCGATAGCTGAAATAAAAGTTTGGGGTCGCTTTTAAAATCTTAGCAACGTAGAAATAGTAGGTCATAGATTTCGCAATTTGCACGAATGATCCAACCGAAACTGAGATGGAAAGCAACTTTAGCAACAACTTTAGTCCAAGAAACATGATGTTAGTCACTAGGCGAGCGAAGTTTGAATTCAACTTCCTAAAATAGCCTAGCGCCTGCTATAAAAGGTTTTAATTTCATAGAATTAGATAGGTGTTAGTCATTAGTGAGTAGAATACGCTAAGATAGTAGCAACAAGATTGGATTATGATGACTGCATTAGCTCTTAGGCTAGGGCATGGGATGAATCTTGTAGTTTACTCAAATTAACTTCAAAATTTTTTACACTAATAGCCTTAATATACGATTGCAAGTTCGTCTTCAGTATCATATAGAAAGCCTTCATACGTAGCTCTTCGCTTGTATGGGGAAAATGTTTCCAAGTATGAACACTAATTACCTCAGACCACGTTCGGTACCAATGAACGCCACTGCCAAGAAAATCGGGACGGAAGGAAAAACCAGAGTATCTTTTGACTTGGGTCCGTCGAGAGTTGCCTCGTTGACACCTTCGTCAGTTGCACGGCGAGATGAAACGAAATCTGTTATTGCAAACAATACAACTTCCGATGCACCTGAAGAGCCAACGAAAAGCAAAACATCAACATCGAGTCAAGCATTTGCGATTCAAAACATTTCAGACATTTTTGCGTTCACGCAACTCAAGAACCCTTTCTACAATCAGGAAGATTCCGCGCCTCAACAAAAGACCAACGACGACACGAAATCGGCAAAAGCGAAGCAAAATCGAGGCAAAGTAACTTACACTTACCAAGCTCAGGTTAAGTCGTCTTCCCCCAGTTACATGGCTTCGACTGCATCGAGCAGAAGCAGATCCTTGGACCCCAAAACCAGTATCAGCTCAGGTAGAAGTTTGTCGCTATCGAGTTCAAAGAGTAGGTCAAGTAGAAATCCCATCAAAATTCTGAAAATGGAGGCTGACATAGCATCAACCAACTCGAGCAACTCGAGCATAGTGTCTGGAGGAGATTTACCGTCCATAGGAAATCGCAAACGGAACCTAGTCAAATCAAGTAGTATGAGGAGACATTCTTCCAGAAGATTTGCTAAAGGCATGCAAGGGAAGTCCATCAGCTCCCTAGATAATTTGTTGAGTCAGAGCTCTCTGTATTCTGTGATTCTCAAGGACAGGGTAAGTGGATATAATATTGTTGAGACTTGATACAGTAAATATGACACTTTCCAAAGGTTCAAAAAATTATTTATTACGGCAGTTCCTTGTAAAAACGTTCAGTTATCTGGGCTTATCGGACTTGGTAGCCATACGCTCCACGTGTAAGAAATGGTACGAAATCATTTCATCTGAAGCCCCCTTACGCAAGCTGGGTGTCATATGTCTTCGCCGTGGCTTTGATGGAATGTCCATTTTCAACAGAAGTATGTATGTGTGGACCCAGTTTCGTTTATTCATCTCCTCTGTATTTGATTTCACTGAGCCGGTACAGCAAGAATTCTGGAATAAGCATGGCAAGACCATGAGTTACTTGCAGATCCGAAATGGTTCCATGACGTTGTCAGCCCTGGTTGAGATTTTAGCCCGTTGTCCGAATCTGGAACATTTCACTGTCACTTGGACGGCTGAAATGTACTCGTTCAGCTCAGACATGATTAAAAAGTATTATGGAATTCAGTTTCGGAATGGAGCGTTTGTAAAGCTACACGAACTGATTATTGACAAGAGCTACTTCTTGACGGACAACGCTCTCTGGAGCTTGCTAAAATGGTGCGGTGGGGCAGTGCATAAACTAGCTTTAACCTGCATCCCCGACGATCCAGACGATTCTTTGAGCAAGCTCAAACCACGTTGGTCTATCGAACCCATTCAAAATTACGCCGCTCGGTTTGGCTACAGTGGTAACTTTCGATTTCTGGACTTCTCTGGAAGCAATTTTAGCAATGAAGATCTGAAAACCCTGGCACGGACTGATAAGCTCCAAAGTCTTATTGGAATAAAGTTGTCAAGCTGCAAAATCGATGATGATTCTCTGCAAACGTTCATAGTGAAGAAAGGATTGCAATTGGAAGAACTTCATGTGGATCAAACCCACATTACAGAAAAGGCGTTTGAAGAGACTACGAAATTGCCCAAGTTAAAGCTGCTCAACATTTCTGGCAAAAAGGGCAACTTTCATAATTTGGACTTTTTCCCCTATCTCAAAAGCTTGACACATTTCATATGCTCCGAAACCGTGTGGTTGACTTACACCACACTTTCCAGGCCTCTGGAAGCTTTTGGCCACAGATCGAAGCAGCTGAAGCGGATCAACTTAAGCTCCAGTGTAAACTTGGTGCCTCGAGTAGACCTGCGCATGAACAAAACTTGGTTTGCCAACTTTGCCAGGCTGTGTTCGAACCTGGTAGAACTGAATTTGAACAGCTGCTCAGGATTTGCCAATGAGGATAATTTCATTTTTATTTGCAAGCACTTGTGCAACTTGGAAAAATTGTGCCTTCGAGACTGGGTTAGTCTTACAGACGAAGTTTTAGTCGGATCAAGCCTCCACGATATTTATCAGCATCAGCTTCATGACGGAGGCAGGCATGCCAACAAGTCTGAAGGGTCTTTGAACAAGCCTCCCACACTGGCGAATTTAAAATGTAAGTCAGTTTGATCGGATGTCATGATTTTTTCGATTAATTTCACAAGAACTGTCTTGTGTTTGATGTGGATCTTTGATTAAGGATGAAACTTAAAAAAAGTCTAATACGTTGTTGCAGATTTAAGTTTCTTGGATTTAGGAGGATGCAAGAAGCTCACAGATGTGAGCGTACAGTTCGCAATTTTACCTTTGCCGAGCTTGAAAAAACTTAGTTTAGAAAAGACGGACATAACAAATACATCTATACAATTACTTTCCACAAAATCGTCCCTAGACAAGGTATGCGTAATTGGTTGTGAGAATGTAGCGACAACCAGTCATGGATTTTTAATGAAGCCAACAGGGCGTCTTCTATTTTTAGGTAGACTATAGTTCATGTTGATTTGACAATTTAAGTCATTTTATCTCATTATTAAAGACCTAAATTATTTTAAAATCACAATAAGTGGGAAAACGTTTTTGTAAAGGTTTGCACTCGTTCAAGGCTTTGCTGTCTTGACGCCCAATAATCATTGCAGCTGACGACTTTTGTGCAAAAAACATCAGGTGCTGCATTTCTGCATAGGAATTGGATGAAGTTGGAATTGCCCAAGACTTTAACTGCTAATTTTTCATTAAAGTACATTTTGAGAGTTCTTGGAAGTTTTTTGTGTTGTGCAGCTTGTTTGTTTTTAAATAAATAACAAAAATAATGCAATTTTAAGATTCCGTAACTTGTCCTGTGAATAATTGGGTTCAAGTTCGTCAAGATTTTTGCCATTCCATTTTCATCCGAATGATTGAGTCATCGCTTTTTTGACGGCGAGAACCAATGTGAAAGTTCTTGAAAACAATAATTATAACTGCAATGTGATTTTTTGACTTGTGGCTACAATGATAAATTTATCTGAAGAAGCTCGACGTCGTCATGTAAGCATCGGAGAAGAATTGCATTCTGGGTAAAAATTCTGCCGTTTTACACATTTTTTTAGTGATTTTACTTAGAGAAAATTGTATGTCTAACAAAGCCATTGTTCATATATATACAGGTGCATTTAAATCTGGTCTACTGAAAGCTGTTGGATGGACGCTGAAGCGTGGCAAAGTTGCCATTGGAGTTATGAAAGCGTATCTCGTGTCCTATTGACATTTTTCTCCTGAAAAGTTTTTCACTTCTTCTTTGGATCAGGATGGAAGTTGAGAAACCCTTTAAATGTTCAACTTGTTCTTCTGTAAGTCTTTCGTTACTTTTAGCAGTAAAATATCTTGCATAATACATAAATGTGAGGTAGCAATATTTGGTAATTACAATTATCAGCGTTCAATAATCGTTGCAGCGCTTTACAAATGAAGACCATCTCCAAGTTCACAAAAAGCGGCATGAAATGTCCTTAAACCTATCTAAATCTGGGAACAATAACGCTGCAGATGGCTTTGTGGACGAGACACCAACTCCAACCAGATTCATACGCAATTGTGAAGAGGTCGGCCTGTTTCAGGATCTACAACACGTGAACCCCTTTGATGAGCAATTTAAGGCCGCAAGCGCGACTCCATCTTCAGAAGGATTTGAGTTTAACTTCAGTAATTCAAAGAAGCTGCCTGACGACACATTAAATACTCCGCAAGTATTTGCATTTTCTACCTCTAACACTGTGATCTCGCATGCCACTGGCGGTGGCTCAGGGCAAACTCCTCCAATTATTGCGGTCACAAACCCGACCATACTACCAGCATCTTCCTCGCTAGAAAATAATGTTTCATCGTATGAGAGAGGAAATCCCGATGTTCCAGTTGTTATAGTGGGCTGTACAGCTGAAGATTCAAAACTTGAATCCATCACACCAGACAACGAGGGACATGTTCCTCAGTTATTCGCCCAGAGACTGATTGATGAAAGAAGAGGAAAAAGTGACTGTTCAGATTCTGAAGATGGATTAGTACGTAGTACACAGTCTGATCAGAATACATCAAGAAGTTCTTCGTCTCGCAATTCCTCGGTTGACGAAGTTCTAAAAAGTTCCTGTGAATTAGCCACTTACTCCACCCCTAGTAAAAGAAAAAAAGTTGATGCTGATGGTAGGAAGAAGGAAATGTTGGAAAGGAACCGGGCAGCAGCGCACAGAAGTAGGGAACGTAAGAAGCAATGGGTGTCAGGACTAGAAGGGCGATGCCAAACTTTGCAGCAACTGTTATCTCAAGTTCAAATTGAAAATGCCAAGTTGAGACAGGAAAATAACCTCTTACGAAGTGAACTGTCGAAACATACTAACTGTGAAGTAGTTCGAGCAGACCCACGGACAAGAGTAGGGCCTAAAACCCCCGAATTCCAACCACAAATATTAAAACATTCAAGTTCATCCGTTCGTAGTGCCTCACTTCAGTCGACAGTCGTTAGTGTTCCAGCAGTGGCTTCTCCACCAGCTGCATTGAATAACGTGTCTATAGTTTCTTCTATCAAGTCCAAACGAGGGCGTCCAAGAAAAGGCTTCGAAAAGCGCTTTCCTACGATAGTATCCTGGCAGGCAATGCCACAACCTCCTACGAACGCTTTCAATACTCCCACCGGAACAACCGTTATTTCAACGGATGTGGAGATTGTTGCAACACCAGTAACCCAGGTGCAATCAGCTAATTGGATTATATTAAAAAATAGTGATTGACTTGTTTCAAATGACCTTGTATTTCATTATCCTTACTAGCCTACACGCTGAGCTTTTAAGGCAGTTCCTAATTTGTTTTTGATCATAATTACTTGCACGGATATAGCTGCAAAGTGGAATGACTTAGATTGGGTAGGTTTTGTCTGGATTAACATTAACTGCCATGAGAAACTTAGAAGGGATTGTAAGGCTTCGGTCCAGCCATCTTTCCACGGTATTTTTCTACCTAGGCAACCATGCAATATAACTAATAAGCTAGCTTGGCACAATTAAACTTCTGTCAGTATTAATGTCCTAAAGTAAACATTTTTACCAGCTGTTGAAATGCACTCAGCATAGTTGCAAGGTGAGTATAGCATCTGCATTACCACTTTAACTCAACAGATGAGTTTTTAAACGATTTTAACGACCAGAAGGCTGAACTGTCGGTCTAGATAGTGAAGTTTGTTTTTCTGCATACGCAAAATCGCTAATGTAACAGATCATTACCATTATAGTAAAGTAAAATATTTTTGATATTTAATTTTGTTTGGTATGAAATCAATACAATATTTGATACACTCGTACAAAATTATCGGAAGCAGCAGAAGCTAGCTCTTTTTTGCTCCTGGGATTAAACCGTAATCTTTTAACTGCGGCATGGTGGGCCAAACTGGAAACAATGAAAACGGTTTTCGTAATTTCTAAAAACAACTGTAAGCATCGTAGTGCAAAATCTCGTTACCTTAGAGCTAAATGCTTAAGAATGAGTAATCGATTGCTTCCAGCTACGCCAGGATTAAAATGAAGCAGAAAAATGTCGCCCGTTTCCAATCCCGCAGCAATAATATTATCAGAATTCACAGAGGCAGCTGATACAGACGCGGCGAAGGTTTCCACAGCTGTAACTTCATACTTCTCTCTAAAAATAATTTACACTGGTTTCAATTTTTTAAGACTAACTTACACCAAGGGAATATCCTCGGATTTTGCACAAATGAGAAGACCCACCGTGGTTTCATCCAACAGATTAATTTTTTATCCCTGCCACCAGTAACGAAAAAGCTGGTGTCAACCGACCAGGTGGTGACCCACAATGCTCTTGTGTGGAACGAACCAGATTCTTGAAGTTCCAGGGTAAACTTACTGGTATAAACAATATTCCAAACCGCCCATGTTCTGTCTCTGGAGCCCGAAAGAAGGAAGTTTCCACATTTGGAGAACTCCATATCGGTTACATTGAGCTTATGGAAAGCATATTCTCCCAAACTGACAAAATCTGTCGTTGACCTGCGAAGTAATTAGAATGAAGTGAGTCCTGAACAAATTTAGACGTGACGCACTCATGAATGAAATCAAAAGGTGAGTACCACAAAATAATGGAGGAGAACTGTGGTTTACTAGACTGGCTACCACTTGCTATTAGAGGATGTACCGATGACGTTGCGACACATGCGATTTCATACACATGGCCGTAAAGCTTACTCACTTCTGGCCATAAAGTCTGCGACCTTAAAAAATCTTCATCCAACCTCTCTTCTAAAGTTAGTTCCGTAAAATGTGGCATACTCGATTCTTGCAATTCATTTGGAACTTCGGACAAATTTGAAAGACCTAATGCAGGTAAAGTAGCAGCAGAAGTAATATGTTCTAAAAAAGTTACGTCAATCTTCGCAGCGTCCTGGAGATTTTTTTGGAATACGTCTGTCGGTTGAAACACACGCAAAATCTTTTCTTCAGAGCCAGAGACAATGTAGTCACCAATCATCTTCATTGTGAAAATATCATGACCATGAATCTGAGGGCGAGAGACTTCGTGCCACCGCTGATGTCCCCAACGAGAATGAGCTCTTGTAGTCTGATCCAAACTTGTCGTAACTAAAAAGCTGCCAGTATGATCATAATCCAAGTCTGTAACAGCGCTGAAATGCCCCGTGATGCTTGGTTGCAATATGTACTCGGTCGAGTCTTTATCAGCCTATAGAGCAATTATTAAGACCGTAGGTCATGAGGTCAACAGGCGAACATACGGGCCGGGACACACGACACACAGAGACAAAAAATACATGTGAAATCTTATTTCTAATCTTAGTGTCACCTTCCATATTTGAATTGCTCCTTGAAAACCGCACACAGCCAAGAATTTTGAATTTGCTTTAGCACCAAAGCCACCAGGAACTTGTCCACCAATTGTCCCAAACCGCTTCTTTTCTTCCCATATAGAGTCGCCTTTATCCCACATGATGACGGATTGATCACTCGAGCACGATATTAGGCTACCTGGAAGTATTTTCGCAGTTTCGGTAGACATATTTACTAACAGTTACTTTCTATCGATAAGTTGTAAACATTACCGTTGAACTTACCTTCACTTTTGGTATTAGGGGCATTCCAATGTAAGGAATTAATCCATCCTTCATGGCCCATAATTAAAGAGTCAAAAACAATGCTAAACTTGCCAAACTTGTGTACTTGAAACTCGAACTCGCTAACTTCGACTTCCGCGGTTGTAAATCGCCATAAGGCAATGAATGAATCTTGTCCTCCAGAAGCCAGGTAGATCTGATCCCTGTCTAAAAAATTGCATTCATGAGAGTCTGGCTCCATCATATGCATAAATTAATAATTTACGAACTGTAACATACTGCATAGACTTACATTTTGAAAATACTACGCATCGCACCCAATCTTCATGCTTTTTCAGGGTTATTTCAGCCTCAAACTTTATCACATCATCTGTAGTCTTCATTCCATAGAGGACAACCGAGCCGCTGTCCATTCCAACAGCGGCAACAATATTCTCATCATTATCTAGACTTAAGTTATAAAAGCACACATCGAGTGCTGCAGAAAGCTTCAGGGAAACAGTTTGTAGCTTGGTAAGTCTCTCATCTTCATTGGCTGCAACACAAAATGCTTCCGTTAGCTTGACCTTCGCCAGATTCCTTAATTATTCATTAATAATTATATAAAAAGTAAAGAGTATGTACTTACCCTCTGGGAAGTATTGAAAAAATACGATTTCTGATAATGCTGTGATGATTCCAAACAAAATATTTTGATTATTTGTTTGGATCGCATCACAAACAGGCAGGGAGGCATCGCATAATTTCCGACAAAAGGACAATACTAACGTGCTTAAATCATCAGGGTCCTTCTGCCAGATCGCCACTTCTCCCGTTGAGCTACAAGAGATGATACTACTCGGCGCGTGGGAATCTCTGGAATACAAAGTATTTTGAAAGGACCATTCTTACTGTCTGTGACAATACATGTGACTTAAGAAACTTAAATGGCTAGAAGAACTGCAGAGCCTTGTACCACTTACGTTCTTTTCACCAGCCTGACACAATTTACACGCCCGCTGTGGGAAACCAGAGTTTTGATGGATTTTTGTTCCTGCAAAAGTATACAACTTCATTGATTAACTTCTGTGAGCATAACTACGATTGGCTTCAAGAACTTGTACAATTTCATTACTTACATCTAAATCATAAAGTACTAACGCATGAGATGCTGCGTACAAGATGGAACTGTCTGTTAAAAATTCGAATGAATTATAAGTGCAATTGCTGGCTGCACAAATGTACTCCTCTTGAATTCCCTTGATTTCCATTTTCAATCGACCGAGTTAAATTCATCCAAAGTCACCAAATACACCCTTCAAGAATGTAAGCTAAACTAGAACTAGTTTTTATTTTTGCACAGATCAAAGAACTAAATATTTTTAGTAGCTTTTAAAGTGCTTTTGACTTGACAATTTTTCCCTTAAGGTGCCACATACACACGTGCTTTCGCCAAAATTCGCGGAAAATAGCTACACAATTCAAAGATACCGCCACGTATGGAAGACCAGGTATATAAACCATTGGAAATGATACTTTTAGTTGTACAAAGCTCATATTATGCGTACACACTATAAATTATACCAAGAAACGTTTAGTACAATGTCCAGCGGTATGGACTAATGACTCCTACGCTGATAAAATTCTAAAATGAAGGTTTCAATTGCAATTAAAAGATGAGATCTAACTTCTGTGACTGAGAATTCAATAACCGACTCCCAGTACATGTTGCATCCTTACATGTGCTCCTGCCCTCGGCTTCTCTTGATTGTGACAAGGTCGTTGTCTGTCGGTGTCGGAGCCGTTGCTCAGCAACTCAGTGGTCATAACAAGTCCAAGTCCTACTTCCAGGCATTTCAAGGGAACATTAATCTGATGCACCCACTTTTACCTTCAAGTCTTTATTTTGCGGATAGTAATCTTAAGTTTCAGAAGTCAGGATGACGGTCACAAACGACGTGAAAGTTATAGTAAATGAGTTGCGGAAGGAACCATTTAATAAAAAGTTTACGGTTATCTCTTTTGACTCTTTGAAGCCAGAGTTCCTTCTACAGGTGAATTAGTTACGAAAAAGTTGTAACCAAATGGTTATGGCTATGGAAATAGCCCACAACCGTAACTGAAAACTTATTTATGCACTATTCAACTTTGTTCATATTACTCATTTTAGGTCTTGAACGATGTGCTTTCGCACATTCAGGGCATTCCAACAGTCGATATTCGCGAAGAGCCTCCAGAGGAAACGGTAGTGCGAATTTTGAACATTCTGAGGGTATTAAAGTATCGCCCCCAAGATGATGATCCGTAAGTTTATAATTTAAACATGAAGGGAATCTATTTTCTTAAAAAAACAATTATCTATTTTGCATTTGGCTTTCTCTTGCCCAGCTCAAATCTTCGCTCAGGTATCGTAACTGGAAATCCCCGCGTCATACACCCTATCCTGGCATGGATATTACCCCGACTGAACGAGCTACAAGTCAGAGCTTACCTGGGCAAATATTTAGTAAAGATCGAAATCCCAGATGACATCAGGGCAGACATCGAAGTCGAAGATTTGTACCAGCAGTATGAAGCTGCTGTGGAGCAATTCAAGGCTTTGCACAAGCAGTTTGAAGGCATGAAAAATATGGGTCTGACCACGGCGGAAATTCGAAAGGATATCCAAGCTATGGAGCAAGAGCAAGAAAGTGTAACAAGAAAAATTGAGAAAATGAAACGCAGAGTAGGTTTTTTGATAACCGACCTACTTAATTCTTGCTAAAAATTGTACATATTAATTGTTGGCCATAGAACTAACTTGCAAAACTGTAAACGTTTTTTAGACAGAAGGCATGTCAAACAAAGAACCTATCCTGGTCGTCGTTCGTCAATTCCGCAAGGAAAAAGAGCAATCTAAAGAACTATCAGAGCAAGCAGTTTCACAAACACATGCTCAAAATCAGGCTGAACAAAGGATTCTACGGCTAACTAGACAACTGAAGGAAATAAGGGCGGCGAGCAGCGGTGCCACCGCAGAAGGCCATTTGCAACGACTGGAGCAAGATGTACAGCTAGCGTCCTACATGGTCAAGGACAAATTGCCCAAGGAGGTAGAGAACGGTCGGAATCAAGTGTCCATTTATGAAAAAGTTCTCTCTTCTAACTATAGCGAAGGTGACATTGAAGAATTGGCAGAAAGACTGAAGGAGACTAAAGGGAAGTTGAATGAGAACGTCATGACTAAAATGATGAAACAGGAGGATGACAAAATAGTCATGTTTAGGCAGCAAACAGCTATTGTAGCGAACAAGAAGGAAACACTAGTTGAGAAATTGCAAGAACTCCGGAACGAGCTGAGCGGAGCCAAAGACGAGGCGACGGAAAAACGAGCCACCATTGCGAACTTGAGCAATGAGACAACGGTCAAAGAAGAAGATTTCAAAGACTATGTGAAGAATCTACGCGTCAAGAGCACCCGTTACAAGCAAATGAAAAATGAGTTGGGATTTCTAAAAGCAGAGACGGGAATTCTTTCCAAGACTCTGTACATAATGGAAGAGGCACTCAAGGAAAGTAACACCGATTTGGTGAGTGTCAAGTTCATGCTCAAATTACAATCCGTGACCGGACAATTTCAGGCACATGAGTAGTGTTCTAAAGGTGCCACTCCTATGTGATTGAAAATATAAATTTGGCTTTATAGACACAACTAGAGACCAAGTTAGGAATTGCCGGTTTCATGGAAACTCGAGACAACTTGGAGAAGATCTCAGCAGAAAAGGCGGAATTGGACGAGGTGAAAACCAAGAATCTGAATGAAATGTCATCAAATGTTCAAGAGCTCCACGAGGCTTTGCAAATGAAGAAAGCGGATTTGGCCCCGTTATTGAAAAGCAAGTCAATGGCTATCTTTAAAATTGAAATTTAGGTCCGTTCTTGATGACTTATCAAGACTTTTAATGGTATCTCCTCCTTATAGACTTGAACGTTGTTCGGCAACAAGCGCAGATGATAGCTCACGATCATGACATGCTCAAAAGAACGTATGAC
The DNA here is from genome assembly GCA_009872375.1 of Sminthurides bifidus. NCBI lineage: Eukaryota > Metazoa > Arthropoda > Collembola > Symphypleona > Sminthurididae > Sminthurides > Sminthurides bifidus. The sequence continues at coordinate 3,097 of VRMD01000662.1, read as the reverse complement.
GGCTTGGAAGCTTCATTAAATGCTAGTTCCAATCAAATTGCGAAGGTGAGATGGTGTCGAGACAACCAGTCTAATTGCATGCAAAAGTTTAATTAAAACAGAAACGTTATTCGTGCTGAACTGTTTCGCTTTGCTTGATACCTCGGCTTTGGTTGACACCTGTTACAGGAAGTGGAACGCCTTCGTAAGCAAAATGAAGAAGGGCAACTGAGCTACTGCAAGCTGAAAACTGAGATAAACCTCATCAAAGTGACAGCAAAGCGAATGCAAGATGAAGTCAAAATCTACACAGGTGGGAAGGACGAGAAGCGAAAATCATTCAAGTAAGTTTCTCTGCAAAAAGGCTGCACTGGGTGGATGCTTGTAATTTTAAAAAGCATCTAATGAATTCACTTCTTTCCCATTTTTAGAGACCAGGTGAGTCAGAAACTTTCAGATTTGGAGAAGCAGACTAAGACTCTGAAGGAGGAGGAAAGGGAAGTTTTGGAAAGGCAATCCGATCGAGTCAACCAGGCTATGATGTGGAAAGATCTATTCAAGTAAGTCAGTCAATCATAACCAAGAATTCATGTCTTTTGCCATAAAATCACATCCTTCGAATGAATACAGATCAGAATTTTATCCTTGATATCATGCTGTGCAGGCTACTCGAAACGAAGAAAAGGTGCCGCCTTCATAGCAGCACGAATTCCACGGATTGAAAAGCTCGTTTAATGGAAGACTGCTTATTTGAAACAGCTCCTATACCTTAGAAAGCAAACTGCTTCAAAATATTGCAAGAAGCCGCTTTAAAATTTAAAACTTGGTTGTCACTAGTCAATCATTTTGCTGGTCACGGTAAGCAGGTCAACTGACATCACATAAGGCGAGTGTTGTAGTTCTCTCAGTATTCCTTCAAAAACTTAAAAGCCGAGTAAAAATGAGTGTAGAGGAACGATCTGGATGTGAGATTTGCTGCTTTTGCAATTAATGACTCATATTTCATTTTTCACCCGTTATGCTCAAAGTTTTCATATTTTTGCATTTACCTCATCAACACTGAGAATAATCAGCGAAAGAGCGCTGGCCTGGAAACATAATTGGACTCACTTCCTTTCCTGCAGTAGAATAACGATCTTGTTTATTGCGTTACCCCAGCAAGACCATAGTGCGAGATCGGACGAACATCCTGCCGTGAAAAGTCAGACTTTAGTGGAAAAGCACATTCACGTTCATTGAGTTCATATGCTACATCTGCTTTAAAAAGCCCATGAAGACAACATTACTCTCCTTACTTCTCTCCCCCAAGTTTCATTCACCTGGTTTGTCTGAGGTAATCAGCGAGGATCACGAAACCTACACAACTCACATATATATCAAACCCGTCAGACACAGTGCAGACTCACTGTCAGCAAAGTCAGTAACTCAACTCTACCTGTTGCAATGCCCGAAATTGGATCAGGTGTTCCAAAAGACAGTGTGGTTCAGGCCCTAATGACGTTGATCGTGAAAAATATTTTTCTAGCACTTGGCTCTCTCACATCGCTGTTATTGCCGACGTTTTGAACAGGCAGTTAGCAATTAGAACCGTCTCAACTCGTAAACATTCCAAGTCCGTGATGGTGAACACTGTAGCTGTGATTTAATTGCTTTCATTGACTTCGACGCAGTGAGTTCTAAAAGGTAATAAAATTTGCATTTAATTGTCACAATATACGAGTCGTTCTACGGCAATTTTGTCTTTGTCCATGCTGAAAAGCGTGAGTAACAGTTGTGACAGAAGAGCCGGCAAAAGTCATTGAGGTACGTCAGTGAGCTGCATGCGTACGAGTTTGCTACTTTACGTTGTACCAACAAAATGGCAAAACAAATCATTCAACCGGAATGGCTCCTAAAACCTAAACTGCAAATTTTTGTCCTCCTCAATCCTCAAGCTTGAAATGTACGCATTTTCATCACAATAAAATGATGACTTTTACCACAGTAACACGCTTTGACAACAACAATTTGCGATACATTTGTGATAGAAATTACTCGTTTGCGTAAAGCTGCAGTGGTGAAACCCTACTAATAGCCGTTATAGGTGGCATGTATTTACGAAGATACCAGTTCATCCGCTATTCCTACGACAAGTGAATTCCTCATGCTAATTAGAATCCTCACACAGTAATGAACCAAATAACAGTTAAAGGTCGAAGAGAGCCTGTTCATTGTCATGCTAACTCTCACGTAACTAATGACTTTTACGGAACAATGAGTACGCTTTGCTATTTAGTGACAAGTCAACTAGGAAAATGCCACCGTCAGTAAGCCATTAAACATTGGTCTTCTCTAACGTAGAGCAACTACTTTGCAACTGCGTGCAAGCCTGTTGAATTTCATGGGATGAAAAAAGTCTTTGAGAGCGTGTGCGTTGCCGTACAAGCAGTGGCAGTGTCTTCACGATTTATGACTGTTGCACTTACGTGCCACCGTAAATATTAGTGACATATTCCAGCCGATCGTGCTTGGAATTTGTACAAGTTTTATAAAGAGGATTTTTCTGTCAACGCGAGGACAGGTTCCTCTTATAAAATGTTTCTGCAAAGCATCATTTATTTTGCAGGCCCAAACTTATAGCGTAAACAGAGCTTGTTTTCCTCTCATCTTGACTTTAGAATGGTTCATATCATTTTGCGCTGGTTAAAGTTTGAAGTCACATGCAGGAATAGGAGATCTGAGAAGGTTAAGAAGTTCGAGTTATAGTAGTATGCTGCCTTGGTGTAGGTGTAGTGAATGAGTAAAATGAATGAACGCTAGTCAGATTAAGTTGCAAAAGAGGGAGGTAGAGCAAACTGAGAGTGAAGATTTGGAAAAATAGATTTAACCTCTGTGACCTGCTTTTAGTTCTGAAGTATCAGTTAAAAGCATCCCCGGTAATTGTAACTCAAATACTGAGTTTTTCGGTTTTATTGTTGCAGACTGTATCAGATGCTGCGAAATTGATTTAAAAGCAGCGAAAAATGGACAGCATTCCATCTTACTACTTGGGCTTTGACTTCGGGACACAATCGGTAAGACTGAAGGTACTTTAAATCTATGTACATGCCTTTGTTGCTTAGATAATGATTACTTGATC
>VRMD01000661.1:0-23131 GCA_009872375.1 Sminthurides bifidus | reverse complement strand
AAACGTGACTGGGAAAGAATTCCAACTATTACCTCCAGATTTTTTTCTATTCATTCTAGCCTCTTGACAAGCCTTAAAATCAACAACATGCTTTTCTTCTAGATATTTGCAGAAACTCCTATGTATAACCCTTTCTAAAAATTTAACAATTCTGAGAGTCGATCTTCTTGCACGGCCTTGCCTTGTGGAATAGAAATTCCACTAGATTGATGCCTATCGTTCGAAGCGCATTGGGTATCAATCGGCGTCTTATGATCATGTTCACGCTCCTCCAGTATCTTCAAATACCCACCCTCACCCTCTGGAGTCTCCATTATTCTTTGTAGTTGCTTATTCTTTCATCCAATTGTACCTTTCTGTTCCCTTCTAGTTGCAATCAGAATTCTGCTCCTTCTTTTTTTCTTGTCACGATATATTTTCTTGATCCAGTGACTTTATTGAAGCAACAAGCCGGTATTCCCAATACCCAGCTTTATCTCCACCTCTATATAATATTTCGCTTGCCACCAGCCCCACTCCGCTTACGGAAATCTAATACCCTGTACAACCCTGAGCCCATTCCATGTACATACGAAAGTGAAGGCGTCTTTCCCATCCAAGAGGCAAATCCCGGGTATTTCGTATCAAAGGCCGTTTCGTTAAAAGTTGAGCCGCTTCAAAAGCTGTAGTCATTATGGATCTACGGTCGTATGAATTTCCATCGTTTATCCAAGGGATAAACAAACTGTTTTTTCCTCTTCAACTTTTTTTCTCAAAAGTATTTTCCGCTTATCCCTTTGACCAATTCAGCTCCAGTTTATTTTTGGTGCAGTGCAATTACTTTGTGAAAGCACAGACTCCTTCGTATGCATGTACAAGTCTTTACCATCCATACTAAGTCCGGTTGAAAAAATTTCCTTTCTGATAATTTCAAGGCTTTGCCCCCGCTTCCGTTCAGGTATTTCAGTCCTCCCTTGGTCTTGACTTCATGTACATGATCGGCTAAAAGAGGCACAAAAGGATATTTGCACGTTACTTGACGGCGAGTTGAAGCTACTAAATATTTGGCAGCTTCTTTGCAATCATCACTCAAGTCAAAAGAGGGGCAGGCAGGATGAGTACGTAAGGATATTAGATACTTGTAGGTCTTACAAGTATGCCCAGCTCTTTGCGATAAGTTGTAAATTCTCGTATCAAATAAAGTTGTTTAAGAATAAGAATACTGCGAAGGGGATTTCGCACTTGAGTACGTGCCACGGCCACTCCATCGGGCCTCAGCATATGTGCATGGGAAATATCTTGAGTCGTAATCGTAAGAGTGAGAGCAAGCAAGTGTTGACGTCCTTGTATCAACTTCTTGACCGTAAGAACCAGACCGTGTGTATGTACACAACACAACTCGCATACACTCTTGACAAGGAAAGTGAGAAACTAATCCAGCAAACATAAGGAAATCGACATGAAGTCACTGAGTTACATGTCATTGGCGGAACAAGTAAGAGCTAAAGTGGCTCGACTTTCAGCTGGCAAGTAAACAATAATGTGAAGGTTATGAGTCCAAGCGGAAACTTTCTTAAAGAAAGGGAGCAAAGTTTTCATCCAAGTAAATTTAATGGCGACATATTTCTCTGGAGAATCCATCCCGTTACCCCCTTGTTTCGCCAACTTTCTCTCCATATTCCCAAAGTTGCTAGGAGAAAAAAGAAGAAAGATATCATAACAGCATTAGCCTGAAGGGTGCCTTACACGTAACGGCTTCATTGCTTAAATGCATGCATGTGTTGGAACTGGATTCTAAAAGCCGCCTCTTCACTTGTAAACTATTACCGTTTTTTGTTTATTTCTTTTTCTATTCCCATCCATCACCTGGCCATGTGCTCCAAATAGTCATTTTTCGCAAGGATTCTCTCAAAGATACGAGTTTCCGTAAAACTATCGAGTCATTCATTGAATTCTAATCGGAGTTTCTTCTTCCTTCCACACTTTTTAGTTCGGGACTGCGTCGAGCAGCCTGACTCAAGACAGCCAGTTGATGTTGCTACCATTGTATAAATGAGCCTAACTTATGGACATGCAATGATTGTAATAAAGCTCGGCTATCATACTTTTTGCTCGTCGCTCACAGCGGCTGCAAAAGGCAATATCAATTGTGCCCCTATGGCAACGATTCCCGATCTGCTACAATTCCGTGAAGAGAGCTGCAGCCACGGCTTTTAAAAATATTATTTCCTCCGCAAAGTAAGCTCCATATCGCGGTTACCATCTTTTTGGAAATCCTCCTTGAAGTACGTACTGACTTGAATATCCTTTAGACGAGGCTAATAAGCTAGAGGGACTTTGCCACGTGCTCGTCCTCTGTTCACGTTCCTGTGAACCCGAGTGGAGGCTGTGGCGTACTAGCAAGGAAACTCCTGATGGAGCTCATCATTTCGGAATCTATTACAATATTTGATATTTTCTGCTCCACTTAGTCTACGTTAGCGCAAGCAATTTTGTGAATTCCACAATCGCTCCCTTCCACAATTCAGATTTGCCATTCCGACGATTTATCTTACCAGGTAGGCGTGCACATATTAAATTGCCATATGAAAAGGTTTCATCTGCTCCAGTCATTGTGTAGAAAAATGACTTTGAGAATGCAAACATTCTCGGTTGAACCGTATTATAGATTCCCCAATTTTGGTTTGCAAATAGTCAAGTTGAACAAAAGCGGAAGTGGCTGAGTTTTATGTCAACATATCCCTGCATTCCACCTATAAAGGCTCTGAGCCCCCAAAGGCAGAGAGAGGGCTCACAGCCTGAATCCTTTGCGATCTTCTCTCCATCTCTCTCTCTCTCCTTCACGCACATGAGTGAAAGTGAGCCAGACAAAAGAATAGGCCGTTATGAAGGAGTGCCACTGATGATGGTAATAACTGAACCAATTCTCTAAGTCAGCGTTTGGAAATCTCAACTGAATTCCCATTCGGACAATAATCCTTTTTAGTCAGGATTTCTAATAGCACGCGTATAGCCGCTTGCTTGCCCATGTCGTGCACATTTCACCTGGAGCAGTTTCCAAACCTCCGACTGGTATTTTCGCTTTTACGCAGGCTTCCCAGTCAAGCTTGTAGTACTTGCTGCAGTTTTTGGCGATACTACACGTTGCGAACGACCAAAGCTAGGAAACACGATCCCTTCCTTGTTCTCTTTTAGCCGTCTTCTTTTTCTAATTTGCTCCCTGTTTTCTTTGCACATCAAAGTGAATTGAAAATTATTCTTGGAACAGGGTGCTTCACCTCGGTCTACGCTTGTCCCTTTGATAAGCGGCTGAGCGAAGTAATAATAATCGCTCCTTTCGCACCATTTTCGTTTTCATGTGTACCGGCTCCCTTACTCAATTCCGACCATCAATAATCAACTGGATATCACCAGCCAAGGCTCATTGGCTGAACTATTTTCTGCCTCTTATGATTTCATCAAAGCTTATTCCTATTATCCCTCTGGAGCTTATTACTCCCTTCTCCTTAAAGGGCTAAGTTGGCAATTTATTTTGAAATTGACTTCATTTCAGTCTGCATGTTCTTCAAGGAAATTCAATCGAATAATAGGATGGGAATCCTTCAAAGTATGGAACATCGTAAACAATAGTATCTCTGCTGTCGTAGGATTCCTTCCTTTTGGACGCGATCAATTTTCTGTCAACTTGATAAATCGTTCACGACATATGCTCATTCAAATGAAAACGGGGAGGTAGGCAGAGGACAAAATCCCAATCAAAAGTACAATAGTGGATTATGACATGACGCATCGCACCAGAAACTAGAGTGACGCTTAGCGTATTCGTCATACTAGAGGAGTTGGCAACAGCATTTTAAATGGAGTCACGCTAGCTTAATTTTCATAGTAATTCAATCCATCTTGATGTGCTTGTAATAGCTATTCTGCGAATACTGCAGAAAAAGTAGGCAAGGTCTTATTAGCATCAGCCCATTAACTACATGTTCCAACTGCCGTGTCCTCATGACTGAATTTGCAAACTGCGAAGTGAGTTACTTGGATCAAGCACCAAGAGCATGTTTCGTGCCTTATCTTGTTTTGATTAAACAAGATGCTTTTACAATGCTGTCATCAGAGCGATCGGGCCTAATAATCAGAATCGCCATTCTCGAGTCACCCTCCCTTACCTCATTTCGTTACGTACTACATGCTTCGCGGAGGCTGTCATCATTGCAGATGATGACGATTTGGACGTAAATGCAAGACGTTTACAATGTATAAAAATAATCCCGCATTCACAGACCTTTTTTCAGGATTGCATGATCTTTATAAACCTGATTGCTGGGCAAACATTGAATTTTTCGTGCGCGGAAACCGCCTAATAAAGCTTGATGTGGGTGCACATAAATCGATATTATCAGCTCTGGAAACCCACACAAGCCTAAATCTGGAGTGAATCAGCGAAAAACTGCCTTCCTTGCAACAGCTTGAATTAGCAGTTATAACCTCGAGCTAAGACTCTGAAAGCAAACGTGCCAATTTCATAATTCACACCAACATGAGAAAATATTACACCCCCTTCCAAATCCATAAGGGTTAGCAGGCTGTTTAATCATCAGCTCATCAGATGATTCTGGCTTTTTGAAATGGCTACGGATTATTGTTCTACAAAAGTAGCTTGATGAATCTTGAAACTATTTTCAATCCGGAAACAGTTACAGGCCGCTGCACTGGATTCAATGCACGGTTGCTGGCCCACAAGCTTCAAGCCAGGTTTTGATTGTTGCCGAGCATCTACAATCTGTCTTGATACTCGTTACAAATTCTCAATTAGCATTTTACTATATTAGTCACCGCCCAAACCACTTTTTGTTAGCGCACAATTACACGTGTACGAGTGCGTGTCAAGTAATTAATCTCTGTACGGAGTCTTTCATATTCACTATTTTGCAGCCATCTGCTCCTGGAGCAAATTTTGGCAGCAGCTGCGCAAAGTCAGCCTGACATAATAAGGTTACACTTACGTTAATACATTCATCCTCCTTAATTTCAACAATGTCTATAAATATTTGCACAGTTTACAAGAACAAGAGCCATCGATCACAGCAGTCTCCATGGCAGCAATGACGAGCTAACATCTTTACATCTTTAGTGTGGGAAAGCTGCTGCGTTGCATCTTGGATGCACTAGTGACCCACATGACTCCATCAATGAGCTCATGACAGGAAAAGCTATGCAGTATCGAGCCTGCTTTCTGCTATGTCATCATCCCAATCAGCGATGCAACTCCAAGTCGATCGATGATGACAAACTGATTAACTCATGTTTAAACTGTTTCTGTTCAAGATTTGTTAGAACGGAGATGACGTAACCTTGTCACTCATCTACTTGACATGATTTGCAAACAAACTTTGCGCTTGTTACCAATGTGGCACTCAGCGGGTGCAAGCAATTAGGGTGTTTCCAAAACAGAATTCTTCTCAAGGCTAAGGTCGTTCGGTGGAACCACGTGCTGCAGTTTCACTCTCATCTCCTTCCGATTATCTCCCAACGCGTGAATTACTGCAGGGTAAACGACTTGGAGTTCCGTCTGCAGTTTTATTGCCCTTTGCCATTTCCTCGGCTCGTACTTTATTTCGAACGGTACCGAAATTCTAGCTACATTACACTCATTTCTGTTCTTTCCGTCTCTGTTCGATCATGGGCTCATAAGAATTCTTCAGCTTCTGTTAAGTGGCACCCAGGCAGGAAAACTTTACACGAGCTAGATATTTTCAATCTTTTAGAAACGAGCTCACTTCCTCTAATCAGCCAACGTCAGTATCAAGTAATGGAAGAGCCAGAGCGCGTCAAAGTAACGGCTGACAACTTAATCACACACTTGATTCAAGTTATGACTTTGGCGAGAAACATGAGCTGTCATCTTGAATAGCGCTTGACAGCGCAACATTTCTGGAAGCTAGCGTACATGAAGCAGCTGTTTACCGCCAATCCCTGGTCAACTTACAGACGTAGCCCCAATACCTTTGCAATTATCGCACCCACCTCACAGCTCAGGTCCAAGGTTTGACTCTTGTCAGGTCTGCCCAACGATATTCTCTGTCCTCAACGTCTTTCCGATCCAGACTTTGTGCAAAGGCTTATCCGGATAGTATTGTGTTTCTTACTTAAAGTTGCATTACGACGAATTGTCACTATTTGCGAGAGAGTCAGGGATGCGTAAATCGCTTGGAGGATGTTACGAATTTACTAATTTAAGTTTCACATCGCGTAAAAGGATGGGCATAGTTGTCGAAATTGTATTATGGCCCGAAACTGTCTGGAGCAGTGTTTCTTCGAGGTTATTGCGTACATGTGTTCACAGGTTCGCTGCCACGCGACCATGTCTGTCAAAGGGTTGTCAGGCAAAATCGCAAAAATTAAAATTCTGCTCCTTCCTTCGACTCATTCACGACTGTAGCCTCCAGCGCTAATTTGTTGTACGCAAATCCACTCCCACACGCATGGAGCTCCCAAGCTTACGAATTGATCTTCAGAATGATTAAGGAACTAATTTTTTGCCTCAAAGATTACATCTTTCCTCCCCTTTCAATCGAGACTAAAAGCTACGCACACAGGGACCATCAAGCCGTACGATGATTGTCAAGGCTTTTATGGTGCCTCTTGTCTTATGAACGTTGATCAGTCAGATTTCTACGTTTAATTCTCACTTCTGCGCTTCCATTTCTGATTCAAAATACGGAAAATAAGGTCAAATATTTAGATGACACATGCACAAGTTTATCACACGCATGGAGCTCCCAAGCTTACGAATTGATCTTCAGAATGATTAAGGAACTAATTTTTTGCCTCAAAGATTACATCTTTCCTCCCCTTTCAATCGAAACTAAAAGCTACGCACAAAGGGTCCATCAAGTCGATGATTGTAAAGGCTTGTATGGTGCCACTTATGTTGGGCAGTCAGATTTCTACGTTTAATTCTCACTTCTGCGCTTCCATTTCTGATTCAAAATACGGAAAATAAGGTCAAATATTTAGATGACACATGCACAAGTTTAGACTTTCATCCCCGACTCAGAAAAACTATTCTTCACATTAATATTTTATCGGTAATTCGAGCGAAGATCTTGCAAATAGAGAGACATGAAAACGTTTTCAATTGTCGCATCAGACTGAGCTGAATGACTTTGCCTTTAAGTCACCATCAAGTCATTCCGAAACGGAAGTATGATATGAGCATTAATGCTCGTGTCATCACTTTCTTTGTTTCTTTGAGGATTTACGATATGAAATGCGAGAAATATAAGAACAATGCAATCGTCACTTAATGCAGTAGTCTGCATAAAAAAATTAGCCAGTTTCTCTACTAATAAAATGAGCTGATGGAGAAAATTTGAGACCATTCTAAAAACAGTCTTGACAGCCGAAAGAAAGAGAGTACGGTTAACGTGATTGCAGACATGTGCACTGGGAATTGATCGCTTTCTGAATTTAATATTTGTCAAGAATTCAATGGGTCTTTGCTGTCTCCGGAAGGGAGGGAGGAATTGCGCTTTCTTTGTACTGAATGCGATTACGTAGAGGAAGAAGGAAAAGCAGGAAGAAAAGTTGATTTAATGCATGGCATCACGGAGAGCCTAAAGGCTTTGAAGGAAAGCTAGACAAACACGTGAAATTAAGTTGCATGTTTGAAGAAACCCTTTCTCATAGCCGCTTGCCGGCGATCTAGCTTAAGGTTTTGATTTTCTGGATCCGCGAACCTTAACTCAACTAAATTCGTTGAGATTTAATGAAGCGGTGAGGGGAATTGAATAACATGACCCAAGCACAATGCCAAAGGAAAGACTCCAAGTTAAATATTTTTGAGCACGCTTTCTTGGGTCTCCTTTCTTCCCCGGAGCAATCCGTAATTTAGTCTCGGATTTGCTAGGTTCATCGAAGCTTTTTTTTGCGAAACAGACCCTCTATGTCGTTTGTGTTTTGCCACAACATACCTGATTGCTGAACAAGCCATGTTGGTTACATGGCATGGCACAGTAGCTTTTTCTCCATCACGCATATCCTACGGTGTGCAAACGTAAGCATCTTTGTTCAGCCTAATGAGACTACATGTACGAATCAAAGGCTCGCCTTTCCCTGCTCTCACTGCTCATTGTGTTGCTCTCGGCATGGCTCATGTTGCTGTTTAGGTGGAAGGAGTTTGGTGCGAGAGTGTGGAATTTTCGCACCCTGAATCGCAAAGTCAGCTTGGAATAAGTTAACTAACGTGCGGTATGTTTCCATCCTAAGTTTAGCGCTTGCCGATCAACTGTATGTAGAGTGGCAAAAGAACATGCACCCCAGCAGATGCAAGCAGGATTGCAAACAGATGCAAATGCTGACCAAGTCCAACAGTGGTATAATGATAAACCAGCCCGTGCTTTTATTAAGGTGTGCTCTTTTAAAGCCAGTGTTCTTTTGGACTGTTGTCATTCCCCCTCTGTACCTCGACCAAGGTAGCTGATCGGATTCGCAAATCGGTGAATTTCCCTCCCGCAACCTACCAGGCTGTGCTCAGGGCGTGCAGGTTGTGAGTTTGTGAACTGTGACTCTTGGGACTGACAAGTTTCTGTTGTGCCATCTGTGACGACTTGTGACTGCAGTTTGCTGAGAGAAGTCGGGTTTGCAGGACCCGGATAGGATTTGTTCTCAACGGTTGGTTTTTGCAGCTATAGACAGCTACTTTCCTCCTGTTTACTTTTTAACTGGAGACGGCACGACCAGGCCATTGCACATGGAAACTCAGATGACTAACAAACCGACTTGTTCTTATTCATGAAGCCTATTCAGGAACCCACTCGCCCCGTATCTTGTCCACTCAGACTCGCAGACCCGATTTCCATTAGTTTTTGAATTCTTGCATTTCCTTTCGCATGAGCTATTTTTGCATGTAAAGTCCCAATCGTAAGTTTACATAAGGTAGCCGAGGCCAGGACGGGATGGAAGATGGCCATACTTGACTTGAGTATTTCCGATGTGATATCTCATGTAATTCTACGCGGGGCTTTGGTACACGTTGTAAATATTTTTGTGAAACAAGAAGCACTTGCCCCTATTCCGTCCACAATTCCCAGCCTCGTTGAGATTCCAATCAGCTCTTATCATCTTCGATTCGGTGCTTGTAATCTCCGCATCTTGTCCTGGTCACGACGAGCCAACTGCTCTCTCAGGATAGCTCGTTACAAGTCGGACGGCTTTTTCCATTTCAAAACTTTGCTTTCACCATTCTCGGCCTGGTTTGACTCTGCATTGCCATGTTTCCGATGCTTGATTTCCTGTGCGAGAATTCTCGCAATGTACTACTACCCGCCTGGCCGTATCTGTTGTGCGTCCAATCCAAATTTCCACATAGAGGAGTCAAGTCATGTCCCTTGTTCTAAATGCAGGTCGTTATCTGGATTATGAAATGATTGCTCTATTTGCTTCTATTTCCAGGTCATACGAGTCACTGATAGTTTCGGAAACGGCGCTCGTGCAGAATAAACGCTTCGCTTTGGTGTCCACGGTGGAGAAAAATATCACTGACATCGATCCAGAAACTAGGTAATCTCCATTCCTTCCGTTCCTTTCCACTCCTGTCCGTCTTCCCGCCTCCAGTCTCCTGAAGCTGGTCACTGGTCCTTTCCCTGTGCAGACTTCCGCCAAATGACGTCGTCAAGATGTACATGCCAATCAACCGCGGGGTCTTCTCACACTTCATCAGCCGTCGCCTCGTTTGGATCTTCATTTAATTCTCATTTGTTTCCCACAAACACATCCTGCTCGTCTACCAAAGCCAGAATGCGGCCGTCATCACATAATCGGATTTTCCTCACGCTCCTCCTGTTTGCCTCCTTCATTGCTGTGATATCCGCGCAATACGGCCCCTTCGCCGATATTCAGGTCAGTGTCTATCACCCATTTCTCATCCACAATTCATCTTTCTTCACCTCCCCAAAGCCCGCACCGCCGATTCCGCAGTCAATCAAACGGGGAAATTCACCCGCATTTGCATTTCTCAAGTCTTATTTAATCCCAGCATTTCCTTCGTCAGCAAAAACCGCAGTCACAAAACCAGACACCAAGTTCTCACATTTTACTACTACTCTTTCTACTGCTAAAGCCCGTGGCTTAATCGTCCCTTACTCCAGCCACTTTGCCACCACCACCACATCATGGAGTGACGCATGGCTTCAGCAACAATTCAAAGAACCTGTTCTCACAGACTACGAGCTAAATCCTCTTTTAGTTTCCAAGCTCTTTTCCATTTCCCTCCGCTTTGCACATTACCACATCATCTATCATGGTCATCCTGATGTGTCCACAGACAGGGTGTCAATTCTTGGATTGAGCTTTATCCCTCCACCATTATGAGATAGGTTTCTGATGCATGAGCCTCTGTGAACTTGTTCGCATCATTTGTTTCTCATCTCCGGCTCAAGTGGTTTTTTAAATGCATGCACATTTATCATCCTCCTCGGATATTCTCCTTGACCAGTCTTTTCGCTAAAGTACAAGGCCCAATTCGATTTTAAATGCATGCTCTTCAATGTTAGTTCTCCATACCCCATTCCTTCCTTCTTTCCTTAGGCTCCGGCCTGGCTATTCTTCCTCCAAGTTGGCTGTACCTATCGAATCTATACAGGATGTAAATTTTCCTTGTGTTTCCTTCAAACTCAGCAACTATTGTCGAGAGGCAAGGGAATTGCAAAACAAAATCTTAAGACTTGAGTTCAGGGCCACGTGAAAATTCTTGCAACTACACAGGATAATGATAGAGAGGTCAATTTATTTCGGATTTGGACAAGCAATCCACGTACGTAGGCTCAGTCCCTAAAGCAAGTTTCCAGCCGTATTCCAAATGTCTATTCCTTAAAACTGAGGTAAAGGAATTTCAATCTTTTATTCATGTTCCAGGGAGATTACTGCCGCAAACTTATAGGAGGTTGCTGTCCCGGCCGACAGGACGAGTGTTCAGTTCCAATTTTAGGAACCATGTGCTACTGCGATTACTTTTGTAACAGAACAGACAATCCGGATTGTTGTCCAGATTTCTGGACCCACTGCCTCAACCAACCCCCGCCCCTCATTCAAGGCCCAGGTGAGACCTTTGTGTACTGTTCATGTTCTTGTAGTTATTAGCACGTAGACCTGGATTGTACCACACTGCTTTGTAATACAATAGAGAAGGCTTTGTCTTTTCCAAAAACACTCGTTATGCTCCAAACACATGTTGCCCCCAACCTGCATACTTTCATGCCTGACACACTAATGTCATGTTTTCTCAATGTACATGGCTGGTAACATTTTTAAACGTACTCAACAAACATGTCTCTTTCCTGTGGCAAGGTGGTAGTTTATATGCTGTCATGTGCATAGTTAACGGACCTCGCATGTTCAGGAAAAAGTATTACGTAGGCCGTTTTTGCAGCTCCTGACCTACGCTGTGTTCTTCATTTTACTGCTGTCATTCCAACTGCAGGTGCATAGCACAAGCTGCTTTCACATTCTACACACACATACCAGGAATGTGAGTTTGAAGAACAAGTTTTCTAGCAACCACAGTTGGCCTAGGTACAAGGACTGGAAGAGATACAGACCAAGAGTAATTGGTACACATGACAGGGATCCAGAACAAAACCACAGTGTGCGAATTGATGAACTGGTCTGATGAAATCTCACTGTCGGTTTCCTCCCCATTCCGTGTAATTAATGAAAGATAGATGTGCGGACGGAAACCGCGGAAGGTTCACTACCAAGAGGAGAAAAATGACCTGGTGAAAGCTCCGACCTGGAAGCTTTTCGTGGATGCTTCTCGCTCAAAATTAATCCTTGGAATTGGAATGTAATCGTGAAAGGAAGGAATTCTTGGTCTCTCGGTTTGTTAGTTTATTTTCTCCCTTGTCAAATTTCAATATTACCTATACGTAAACCACCTCTCAGTAATTACAATAGGTGTTGAAAAGGCCTCCGGTAACTTTACCGTCCTCGGTACAACTTTACTACTCAAACTAAGTTGGTGTCACGGTCCTCGGACTTCCGCCTGTAGTTCTGTGATTCACTCAACTTAGACGGTTTTTCTTTGATTCAACAGTTCGTCGAATTCAGATTGAACAAACCTTTCACCAGTACCTTAGCACTTTCCATCATTAGCATTGGAATGCAGACACTGCTACATGTACGCAATCACACGTCTGCTTCACTGACTTGATGCAGTGAGGGAGAGAATAGAAAAGACTAAAGGACCCTGACGATTGACGCGGGAGATATTCACAACAGTTAGTTCCTTTAGGAAACCGTCAGATTTGATTAAACCAAGCGCCGATAAGTCTAGTCTAGTCAGAAGTGCTCATTATTTGCAACAGCGACTAGTGCCGCTGCGGAGTATTTAATTCTTCTCGTCCATTTTCCTCTGTATTTTATCACTTTGTGAGTGATTCCAACTTCTGTTTTCCCTGTTCAGCTCAGTTAACACGTCACTCTTTGTGTTCAATCCAATCCGGCCGTGGTGTAAATGTATGCTAGAGCGAAGAGAGGATTTCACAAATTTAATTCAAAATTACTCTCCACTCCCGCAGATCCGTTCTTTCATTCACATTTGCCAAGTACAAAGAGAACAGTCTCTCGGAATTAGATAATCGATACTCCATTACCACATGTTCAAGTTTTGCACGCTGGGCAGATTCTCGGTTTCTGTTATGAATACCAGAGGGGTTTTGCCACAATTCCCTTCCGACAAAACAGCCCAGTGGGCGAATGATTGCGTTCGTCCCTTGCCCAAACTCATTTGTAGGTTTGTCATTAAATTTTGCGGGATCATGTCAAATTTGATGCTTCAAATAGATCTCAAACCTTCGTTGTCGACCATGGGGATTTGTGACGCTTTGTTAAATGCAGAAAATATGGAAATCTACGACACCTATGTTGTGCCAAAGCGTCATGCTGATCGTTATCTACAAGTTATTATCGAAGCGTTGGGAATTTCCATGCATGGAATTTCCGGCAACGATGCAGGCTGGATCAGCTGGTGCTACTTCATGTAAGAGGTTAGAAAACCTGAGGCATTCAAACTGTTACTTAGGTAGTCTTGATTTCCTGAAAGTACGAGCACATACAGCTATCATGCCTTCTGTCCATCCAGCGTTATGCCATCTCGTTGCTATGGAAACGGACGGAAACAATGAACCTGTTATTTAATGGGAATTTGCTCTTGAGGCCGAATTGCCACAGAAGCCGTCAATGTATCGCGTTGCTTCGCCCGTTCATTATTTTCAATTATTTCGTGTCAATTAACCAGAGCTTGTGTATCAAAGGAATGGCACAATTGACAATTCTGTATGTTTCATGGCAAAGCATGGTAATTGCTCATGATTTTGAGCTACAATGCTCACGAGTTGACAGAATTGTAAATTCATCAATTTTGTAAGGCGTGAAAAATTACAGCTTCCTCGTGTATTCAAATCCCACAAGGCAAATATTTGAATTACTATGGCAAGTTTTCTGTCCAGTGTTTCCTAATATACTTGCGAGAACGAGAACCTTTAGAAACTAACAGCCTTGACAAACAATTTACTTCGTCGGTGGCTATTTGTTTCCATTGAGATTCTACTCCGTTCATTAAGCTGGCGAAACGGTATAAGCCCTCTATACCGCAGTTGTAAGGCAGCAGCTTCCTAGGTCACAGACACAGTAACCCCCTGAAGGAGCACCGAGGTATTTCCATACTGATTCTCAATAGCTCTCAAGTATATTTGGGTTGAACCTGGAGAAACATTCATGATCATGACCCTTGATGGCAGCCCTACCCATTACGGTTCCCTCTTTCTCTTCAGAGCCTTCTGACTTTACACAAAATCCAAACGGAGGGTCAGCCTTGCCCACTCACTTTCGGAAATGGGATGGTATTCTCAAGTGAGACGGAGACACGATTGAAGAATTCAAAATTTTCCGCATTATTTAAGTTGTTCCCTTAAACTTTACGACGGAAGTTAAAACTTTACCTTTGCAAACTACAAGCGAAGCTGCCACCGTAATACTAAGGAGGAAAGTGCTGAGTTACGATACCAGTTCTTTGGTATTCTCAACATCTCCTGCGGTACTTCCACCCAGTTTCATCATTGCCAAAAATGTGTTGTAGCGAGCTATTGCTCGGCATGCCATTTACCAGTCCCAGTCTGTGAAATGAGGAAGACGAAGGAGCGCAATCCAATGCCCAGACGCATTAATGTAAGTTTGCTGCGTTTTCAACCGGCAATACCTTAAAAACTATGCAGACTTAGTATTCCATAACCTTTTACGATTTTCCAGCAACGTAAAATCGAAAATGATGGCTCTTACTCACATCTCTTATCATAAGCACCGCAAAGGGATTCGATCCTCACAGACAGACACGAACTGGCGATCTAATTCAAGCGCTACTTTTACACGCTGACAATTCTTTTCCTTTCCTCCGTCCTCTTCACGCGTACTTTCCCCATTTCAACTTACGGCCTTCACCTGAGAGGAATCGAAAATCCAATGCCTCTCCTCCACATTGGCTCATATCTCTCGTCATCCCGCGAGCCAATCCAGCTCTAGTTCAAGTGTCTCTGTCTCTTTCTCTGAGGGAATTTACCTCTCTGTTTTTTATCAACCTTCTAAATTGCAGCACCCAAGAGCTCCTCTCAGCTCTGCCGAAGGCTCGTTACAGAGAGCATTGCAATTGAAGCTGGTATGGCACATTGGGCCAAACTCCTTATCTCATCAAGGCTGTAATTCAGAAGTATGCCATTTCACCTTGGCCATGAAACAAAAGTAGGTTCAGGAGCCGTTTCCCTAGAAAAGTTTCAGCAAAATGGCTTCACTTTTCGGGAAATGGGAAAACGCATCGTCACGGACGTAATGCATCACTGAGTTAATGGCTGCATTCCATTAACCTCACTCAAGTTAAAATCAGTTTCTCCATCACGACACACAATGCCAAATCTCTCGGCAGCAGGCATACCACGATCCGTATTAGCGAGCCTCCCGAGACATCTTCCCCAACTGTCAACTTTCAATCACCTTCCTTGTAAAACACACCAGCTCGCATTATTACATTGCTTTGCCTCCATATAGAGTGCGAAAATCCAAAACTATTTTGCAACATCTTTACATCCTGAGACATCACGTAATAATAAAAGTATATAGAGTTGGCTTAAGTGAGATATTGTTTAGTGTGTGGTGACAGCGAACCATTTCGTCTGAACATGTTCTGAAATTCCCTGGTTTTTATTCTAGGATGTTACCATGAAGGACGTTTCTTTGAGTATGGGTCTACAACGAAGATGAACTGCAATCAATGGTAAGTGGTTCAAACATTGTTCAGTCCTCGAATTCTACGACATGCACAACTGCATTAGATTTCAAGGCCAGGATTTGCATGCAACTATTTGTTGAAGCTGATACATGACATGGTGAGAATCTAGTTTTGTAATGTAAAGACCTTGTCTTTTGTTCCGATACTTTTAGTAGTTCTACAAAAGATAAAAGTCTTGTAGAACACGAACAAGTTTTACTCCACCATGAACTCAACTTGGTTCTTTTGAAAGAGCTTTGGTGAATCTAACTTTAGCCATGTCATAATCTTTGCCTACCACTCATCCCTTATGGGTATGAATGCAAGGAAACGGAGATATGAGTGGACCAGCTGGACCATACGCATCTATATAGCACTGAAGCTTGAGAGGCTCATGAGTATAGAATAATGTCAGTTTTGACCATGAAGAATTTACTATAAGTCATAATCAAGGAAATGCCGGTTTCAAGTTTGCAGCTAAATTTCTTTTCCTTGTTATTTAACAAGATGTTAATCTCTGTGACATAGACAATATACTTCGTGAGGTTGTTAATTTCAAAATCCCACCTATTTAGCTCGCAACCGATGCCTGATATTGATACAAATGAGCTGACGTAGCGAACTCCATCGCATGCATGCCTGATTAGCATAGTAATGTGTTGGACCCAACATTCCTTCTCACAATCACCAGGATGCGATTTAATTAGCTATCAATATTCTTGCCAATTGCTATTTTACAACCCTTACTCCCAGCTGAAAAACCATTTGCCATGGCTTCTATTCATAATCACAAGTATTTGATTTCAACAAGTAGCCAGCGGTTGCAAATCGTCCATCTTGTTTGTGGGGATTCTCACAGGATTTTTGCAGGGTTAGAGCTACTATAAGAGAATCCCACACTGTGCTGCACTGGATTGCAACTTGAGCTACTGACTGGCGCAAATAGAATCCATAGAGTCTCCTTTCTTTGGACCAGAAAGATGTTTCTGGAGAAAGGCTGAGATTGGAGCTTACGAAAGGAGAAGGCGAGGCAAGATTTTGTTGCCAACAGCAGTGGTAGATTGCTTCCAGGAACTTTTGTTGGCGAAAGGGAAGGCAGGTATGAGCGAAAGTTGTGTGGTGAAGTTGTGTACGCGAAATTGGTTGAAAAATCTATGAATTTCAAATAGCCTGGCGGTTTATGAGCATGTGGAATAAAATTTCAATGAAGTTGGGGAATAGTCCTCCTGTTCTCCGTCATTCTCAATTCGTCTGCATCAAAGTCCCAAGTGGTTACTTTGGAAGATGCCGCGACTCAAAACGCGTTTCTCACACGGGCTTTAACCATGGAGATGTGGAAAAATGAGACATTTATTGCTTTCCGCGTCTCGAACTGTGGTTGCTCAAAGCACCCTTCCGATTTGAGTGCACTTAGTTGCGTATCCAACAAAACCGCATCCTTTCAAAAGTAGATTTCACCCATCAGTCAGCACACTTGAGATGGGCAGGTGCGAGAGGAATAGATACACTGGAACGGGTAGAGAGCAGTACTTTTGCTTTTACTTTCAATAGATAAACGATAGACAGAATTCACATACTCACCACTTGACTTCATTTGCCGAAGTTTTGATGATGAATTAGTTAGATATTTCGATCGTGCCCTCAGTCCCTGACGCATGTAAAGCTTGCATCTTGCAACTGAGAACCCGTTACGCAGCAGGTCCAGATGTGGACTTTGGCTGTGATGCAAGCAGCTTTTGTTTACAAGTGCTATCTCGTTCCAAATCCTGCGTTAGTCCTCTTCCTCGTGAAGCCCGGGGAGAGAAGAGAATTTCTGAAATCTCGCATAAGAATCTGCTGTCAAGGTTTTGCGAGACAGGTTTATTTTCCAGTGTCCTAAGGCGGAATGGTTAAGTTTACCGATCGATTTGATAGCAGAGTTGACTTGTGTAATCCCTAATGAGTTAGAGGCACTGGGGAAGACGTGAAGAAGCTGGAAATCCTTCTATTTTCCGCGTTAATATTTTCGTGCGAAAGCTGAGAGGCCCCATCCTCCTCGCATAAGTAGCAGAGTTGCTTACAGTGGCTGCATGAACGTTAAGAGCTGAAGGAAGCTCATGCGGAAAGATCCAGGGCGCATCTTCCGTGTCAACATCTTGGTTTATGGGATCGTGCACTCTTTTTGCAATCACTTAATTTATTAGGGAGATTTAAGCATGTACACAACTAAGTTGGCTCTTTCGGAAATGATTTATGATGACATCTCATTTCGTTCCGTCTCCAGCACCTCTAACAAGCTCCAGTATCTCTCTAATAGTTGGCGTATTATCTCCACGTTAAAATGCAAACTTGTACATCCACACGTCCCTCTAAGCACCAACTGAGCACCCACAATGTCCTTTGCATTCAACCCCTTTGCCCGTTCGGTCACGAATAACAAGATGAGAGGAGATCGAGAGATGGTCATATGTAAAACACCATGTTGGAGCTAGGACACCCGACAAAGCTTCGGCTTAACATTTAGACTCCAGTCAGTATTCCTTTTATATTATGCTATATATTTTGTCCTGGAGGCTGTTATTGAATTTTCCCCCATAAAAACATCATGCAGAAGCTTGAGCAATTTTTGGAAAAATATTATTTCCTCACATGAGTCATGCCTCAATAGGCTTTGAAACATTGGATAAGATACCTTTCCTGGATGAAATAATAGGAGTAGAGGAAATCTCTTGGGAACTTGGCACCTGCGACTGATTGGAAATTTTTGCCTCCAAGCACCTCAGTCTGCAATACTATAGCCCAGCTTTAGCTTTCTCGATGATGCAAAGATGGAGAGGAATGGTCACACAACTGCACACTCGATCTGAATGGAAGTATCCTTTATCCTATAATGATATCACAAGGTATTTGCAACCTGGGTTTTCTGAACGCAGCTTCAAATCTAGCGGACTCCTATACTTCTCCTAAGAGTCCAAGTTCGTCGGTAGAACTAGTGTGGACGATGAAAAATGAACAAGTTACGTGAGTCGGGCATAATGAATTCATTTCTTCGACACTGAAGATTAGTAGTGAGAAAATTTTTCATGTAATAATTTATCAATCTGCCTCCTGTTTCCCCTCCCCCGAATATTGCTTTACTCGTACTCATCTGTGCTACCGAAAGCCAGATTTCCTTCAAGATGAACGTTTTCTACGTCTTGGCCCATTTACTGAGCATAGGTAATTGATCGGCAGGTGTGAAAGTGCCGGTCTTGGAGCAATTTTTTAAACATGGCACGGGCACTTACAAACCGTACCCAAATCAGAAGCAGGGAGCTGTGCAGTTGAAAGTACATTAAGCCAGGGGAAGGAAGCTAACACAGGAGATTTACCAAAAGTTTACTCTTCTTCCCTTCTTTCTAATCTGACGTGGACAAAAAGTTTCATACGCAAAGTCATTAGCTTCCGTTTGACGTGGACGGTAAGCCCGTAGCTTGAAATTGACGCTTCTAATTTCTCAGCATATAAGAAGTGAAGCAGCTGGAGGCTCAGAGGAATCTATGGAAACTGAGAGAAAAAAAGCTTCAGCGGATCAATTAAGTCAATCCTTGCATTCACCTTTGCAATCTGGTTTATGCACTGTGAGAGTGGCTAATTAGGGCGCTCCTGCTGAGCAACAGCATAAATACTTGAGGAGTCATGTCACCAAGATTGAAGTAAAGTGAGCGTGTAAAAGGATGGTGGGATGGAGAAACTAATTAGCCGAGTCTGACTGTGCGATGAAAGAGGAGAAGTCGTAACTCGATAAGGTGGGCAAGTTCAGAAACGCTGGTATTTAGCGAAAAAAATGTGACGGTTGAATGGTTTTCCTCGTTTCAGCAAATGCGAGCGTTCACCCAGTGATCCTTCAAAGTTGGAATTTTTATGCGAGCGGGACGACTGCATGATTGAGTCTAGTCTAATCGAGACAATTAATGGAGGAGACTTCGACTGGAAGGCTACAAATTATTCGACTTTCTGGGGCCGTAAATTATCCGAGGGAATCCTTTACCGACTTGGAACTCTTGAGCCGGAACGAGCCGTAAGTCATGTTCCTGTCAACTCTAATTCGCCTACTTATACGCACGGCTAATCAAATACATCATCATCAGTTGTATCATTTTTACCTCTGCCACAAAGCAATAGCCTCGTTCTAATCCCATTGAGAGCAAACTCTCTGCACTCACTGCTCGCGTAAGGGCTGGGCAGGGCGGAGTGCAAGGTCTGTAGTCTGTAGACTTGGCCACTTTCTCTTACTTTCTCCTCTAAATCCTACATGTACAAAAGTGTCTATAAATGCAGACAAACAACTCGTTTACACTATACTTTCTAGTTTATCTCCGAGCTTATGCATTTGTTTCCACCTTCCCTCTGAATCCAGTAGATTATCTCTCTCGCCACGCCAAGAGTGCTACATGTACGTAATGCTGAGCACATGACGCAATAGCGCAGTCTATAGACGTACCGTGTATCCCTTTCCACAGTCGAATCATTGAAATTGATGATAGTTAAGTTTCCCAGCCTATTCAATCTGCAGTTTCCATATCGGACTTACAAGTTGCAGCTGGCATGGTACATACCCCGTGGGCATAAGTTTTTGCATCTCGACGACTTTTCTCTTCGACAGACGATCTTGCTACCAGGTTTAAAATTCACAATGGATTGTCTCTATGCAGGTGAAAAACATGGAACCTATCAAATACGTCTATGATATCAACACGATTCCACAGAATTTCGATTCCAGACAAACTTGGCCTGGTATGATTCAGAAAGTGCGAGATCAGGAGTGGTGCGGGTCTGACTGGGCCATGTCCACCACAGCAGTCCTAGGTAACGCTTGCCTTGCAATGTAAACTGATTTCGTGCAATAATTGTATTGTGACAAAATGATAATAATGCTTTTGCTCATCTGGAAATTTCCTTGCACTCCATAGCGGACAGACTCGCAATTCAATCCAAGGGTGAAGAGAAGGACGTGTTGATGTCAATTCAACACCTTATTTCTTGCAACAGTCGTGGTCAGCAAGGTTGCACAGGTGGTCATTTGGATCGTGCTTGGAATTTCCTACGAAGATTTGGGTAAGCTATCTCTCCGGCATTAGGATTGGCTTCATCACCTCAAACAGGAGGTGGTGAGTGACAGGAATGGAATACGGAGGAAGCGAAGCGAAGTGGGGCAAACGATATCATTTATGCTGACACACCGAGTTAGATCCGCAATTTAACCAGGAGCGTTTGTCTGTCAGAGTTGGACGAACTGACTCTGACTCTGAGCTACAGATGTTTGGAGCTGTCGCATGAATAATGGCGTCGGCACTCACTGTCCTGCAGCATCTGCGAAACTGACAGAGAGCGTAATGATCACAGGAAACTGTTTCATTTCAGGGTCGTGGATGAGTCCTGTTACCCCTACGAAAGCGGTGTGACGGGAACATCTGGAAACTGTCTCATTTCAAGAAAAGTCAAATCATTTTTGGACGTAACTCACTGTCAACGGTCAAATTCACTTAAGGGAAGAAAGGAGCTTTACCGGAGTCAGCCGACTTATAGAATCAGCCCGAATGAAAATGATATTAAATACGAAATTATGACTTTTGGACCTGTGCAGGGTAACTTTTGCTCTATCATTAATCTTCGTTTTGCACTAAACTTGATGGGTGTTCTTGCCAAAGAGAGCTGAACGTAGCCTTGTACCTCCTTTGAATTTCCCCCAGTCCTCGCTGGAATGCCATAACTTCCGATATAATACTACCGCACAGTAAACATGCACAAATAGCCCGAAACACATTTGTCCCGGAATTTAGCCCACCGAAATATTCTTCCGAGTAACGCAGGGAATTAAGTTCAGTATTGCACAAGTTTGGGGGAAATTCTGACTGATTGATGTATTTTTGCAGCTGTAATGGCCGTTCCTGGTGACTTCTTCATGTACCAAAGCGGGGTTTACAGGAAATCCGGATTGAGGCCAGAGAAGAGAATGGGCTATCATTCAGTTCGAATTATCGGCTGGGGAGAGGAATTCATCCAAGGTCGTTTCGTGAAATACTGGGTACGTTTCCTAATTTCTTCTATTTCCCACTACACCATGCCTTCCTCCACACTAACTGCGATATTTTTACTCGAGCAGTGTGCCAAGCTCTAAAAGAGCGTTCTGTAGTTGTTGTACTTCAATCGTAAACGGTGTTGACCTTACAGCTGAAATCGCTAGACAAAACAGCGAGCTGTGAGAACAAGCACGGCATTAACCCTGGCTACCAACGCATAGGAATGTACATAAAGTAGTATGGAGCCAGAGCAGGGTCTCGATCCAGCCCTTGAGATACCTCTCGTGAGCTCGATTAGCATCTCGTAAATGATTTCATTGTTATTTGATTGCAGCTCGCAGCAAACACATGGGGCCGAGGATGGGGCGAAGATGGCTACTTTAAAATTTTACGAGGTGAAAATGAGTGCGAGATTGAGACCTTCGTGATTGCAGCCTGGGCCCGACCTGCAAGCCTCTATTCCAGAGCTTCGAACAATTACAAGTTTTAAACGGCACAGGATTTTGCGTCACCCTGCAAATGGAAAATCCATGTCCTCTTTGTACCACTATTACATTTCTTCATGGCTTTCTAAATGTACATAGTTTCAGAGACGAGAAAATAATTATTAATGCATATATACAATAGCCTATACATAGGCAAAAGTATGGACGGAGTACTGTCGCGCCTACTAACTTTTACTGACCTACTACTATAGAAAGTACACTGCGAGCAATTACACGAGAGTAGAACTTACAGCGGTTTCAGTATTTCACACAAAAACAACAAGCTGAAGCTCTCCATAGCCGCTGCTCAGAGTCATTTACCATCTTTACTTATCAATTATACATGTCGCAGTGTTTTGCCAATCCTATGCAGATTTCTTCCGTAATAGCGTATTATAGCCGTTCAGTTATTATTGACGCATACGTGCTTGTTGTAATCATCACTAATGGAAGGATGATAAAAGTATTGTAAGCTAGCGTTTCCTTCTTGTCTTATACTGATACGGCAGATGTTGCAAAGCAGTGCAGTTTTCGGTGGGAATGCACGCGCGGACTTTGTGTCTTGACTTTTTCCATTAGGGCTTGGAACTAAAGAACATTAGGGATTCTATGTAGTTGTAACAGTTATTTGTACATCTTTCAAATATAAGCACGACCACGAAATGTAATATATGACAGTTTCGTAAATGTAAAGTCGTTATTTTCGTATTCAAACCCGTCGCAAGCAATATTACTGCAGAGGATAGAGCAGTGCTAAACCTCAAGTCGGCAAAGTGAAAACAGACGTCCGACTCTGCTCAGGACTTTCTCCAGGGTGAGAAACCTGCGGCAACTCTTCAATTTCCTCTCGCCCCACAACGGTAAAGTTTTACGGCTGGGATTTTAAAATTAACAGCTGTGGATTCCTACTTCAGCATATATAGCATACGTGGATGGAATTGTACATCCGAATCCTATTTTAAAATGTAATCTGTACGTATGAAATAACATGGCTTGGACTGTATAAGCTTCTACAGAACCAACTCGTCTCTCCTTCTTCTCCTACTCGTTCCTTTGCATTTATTAAAGCACAGGCTCATCAACAGGCTCATCTCTTTACGCATACTGCACTGTAGCATTTGCTAGTGTATATACTACCTTCACCAACTGCTTCTTCCGGTCGCATTATTTTGATATAAAACAGAACTGACATTTACAAGTTGGATCAGATCTCTGTCCAGCTCTAACTCGAGCTGTAAAAGTTTCGCTAGTCAGCTAGCAAAGCGCCTTTTGCAAAATTGCTACTCATACTAGATTAGACATCCTTGAGAGCC
>VRMD01000660.1:0-13382 GCA_009872375.1 Sminthurides bifidus | reverse complement strand
CGCTTCAACTAAAACATCAACTGGAAACATGTTTTGCGTGCATACCTTTCACCTTTTTAAGCCAGCTTATGTCTTGTGTTGCTTTCACCGCTGACGCTGACGCATTCATTCATCACGTTACTGTCGTCAAGTTGTTAACTGCACCCCTAGTCTCACTCTCACCCTTTCTTCATATGAGTCCCAGCCTTGTAGTTTCTCTCCGTAAGTGTAAATAATGACCCTGGATTATATATTCGGCCGTCCATCAATATTTGAAGCGATTCGTTTTATGTGCGGACATGCCAAAGTTTACTCTAGTTTACCTTCGTCACGCCCTTCGCTTGAGTCAGTTACGTTGAACCAAGCCCTTGAATTTTGAACATGAAAGGCGAGAGAGCTACTGCCTGACTGCCTGCCGACTGTCAGACGGTTGGAGAGAGAGAGAGAGTATTCTGTAGTTGTGAAGGAGCGAGTTCATTTCCTCTGAAAACTTAAGACCTAGCATGAAATGGAGAATGTTTTATCACATTTCTCCTGCCCTTTCATCTCAAGTCCGTAGTGCGAGTGTACAGCGGAGTATAATGCTGTTGGATAAACAGCTGAGGGAGAATTTATTTCTCTCGCGAGCCATTTCGGTCCAGGAATTCACCCCTCTCGGCAGACTTCCGCTTTCAGTTCCTCATACGAAATCGTTTAGGAATTCAACCAAGGATATTTGTCAGATTCAAGACGTCTGCAACGCTCTTCTCTCGCTCAAATGTTCAAAGCTCCACGAGTACAAAATCTGCTTTGCCTTATGGACAGAATTAGAATTGGTTTCGTACGGTTGAATGAAGGAAGTGAGCGAACACCGCCGAAGAATCTATGGTAACATAAAGGATTATCCATCTCTCGAGGTGGGATGGAAGACAAGTACGGAGCCACATGTGCGTGTGGGTGGCGTGCAAGTGTGTGTGTACCACCACACCGACCATTAGGTAGTAGGTATGGGACAGGATGTTGTATGTTCGGCCCGGCTTGATACATGCAGTGTGGTAAGTGAATTGAATTCGGATATCCTCCTCGACCTAGGGGAACTGCAGTGGATGGGAGTTGAAAATGAAAGGATTTTGAAAATGAAAGGATTGTAAAAGGATTGCAGTGCGGACGGACTGACCTGAGAGAAAGTCGGAGAAAGCGCAGTGGTTTACTGTAGGTGTGCATGAAGGCAGAATTCCGGCTGTGGAACTTTCTCCGCATGTGAATGAATGGGTGCAGTGGACATTCACCGCATAATTCAATCTCGGTAGGTTGTTATGGTAACGGGTATGGGTGTTTTTCGGTGAATATTCTCCGACCACGGCTATGAAATTTTCAGTTGCAGGGCATGGAGAAACTGTGGTGTGGTGCCAAGGTGTACAACAGATTATGACTATGCTCAATCTTGGAACTTAATTTTGTCCAGTTGATTTTGGACGAAAAGAGGCAGTCAACGTCAAAGTAGCATGTCCTGCAAGTTTTTAATTTGCCAAAACGGCGTAGGGATCAACCAAAATCTAATTTTATTTTCAGGCTAGAAACTTCCATTCATAAATAGCCTTGCATTAAGGCGATCGGGTTACCTAACCAAAGAGAGGCGAAGGTACACGCTCAGGCTCGGCAGGGTCCATCCGGTTTTTTAGCTTTTTGTCACTGTCTTTTGTACCGACTAAAATAGATGGATTAAGTTCCAGATTGAGTACGCTTCTTAAAAGGAACTTACCCAAGAATAAAAGCCGAGGGTGTGGATGAGAAGTTTCTTTTCCTTTTCTTACATCAAGTAGCCTAGAAAATCAGAGGGATCGAACTTCCCTCGCCCCACGCTTCTCTCTTTCACGTCTCTTGTCAATTCCATCCTGTAAGTTCCGCGTTCCCATGGATATAATAGGGGTCGCATTTCCTTCTTACATAAGATTTCAATCGAGTACATTTTAAGAAGATCAAGTTGGGAAATTCCGCCCTGCAATTTCGATAAGCCATAATACAAAACTTGATGCTTCCTTCTTTCAGGGCTACTAGTACTCAAATTAACTGAAATATTGGTCACTGGACCTGTTTTGATTGGATTGTAGTCTCATTTAGTAATACCAGGCTGAGCCTGCTCATATTTTGCTTTGTGAGAAAAAGCATGCACAGAGTCGCATCAAAAGTTTTTCATCATCAAGAACCACCGAACGTCACGTTACAGCCTGCGCATGTAACGTTACCAGCAAGTGAGGCACAGGTAACCTCCGATCTAAAAGTAACTGTTGACTCTGGCAGCTCATTCCCATCATTTGCAATTTCAGTTTCGGTCTTTTTCAGTGAACAAAAAGCACAAAATGGATCGGAAGGTACCTCACTCCCATCTAAAAGTAACTGTTGACTCTGGCAGCTCATTCCCATCATTTGCAATTTCAGTTTCGGTCTTTTTCAGTGAACAAAAAGCACAAAATGGATCGGAAGGCCCCAAGGCGAATTCCACTTTTTGGGAAAAGTGGCACACGGTTCCTTCCAACCCAAAGGTTTAGCGTTTGCACATTTTTCTTCTTGCGTGCCTGACTCTGCTCCGATTCAAAGGCAAAAACCCCAGCTGAAGAAGATACTTGAGAAAATGTATATATTTGCACTTCAGCTTCCCTCTCGAACCTACCTGTACTCCCAAGGTTCAGGTTGTTCAGGTACACTTTACAACTAACTGCCAAAGTCAGACCCCCTTGTTCCTTTCAGGTTCCTTTGCCTGTCAGTTCTTGTATATGTTTCCTTCCTTGGCATTCCCTTGGATGAAACCCGAAACCAGAGTTGGCATTCTTTCGTCCCTCCCACACCCCTGCAAGACTACTCAGCGTAACTTTGAATCATGCTTTGTTGTTACTCAAGACTACAGCTCTACAGACTTGGACTTGGACCTGCCATCAGTTTTGCCATCGGCAATTCAACATCACGGGAGCAAAGCAATAAAGCAAGAACATTATCAAAGTAACATTGAGAAGGACAGCCTTTGTCAAAGGAAGGAAACAAGTCTACTCTTTTCTTACCGTGAACAAGTAAACCTTTTCTCTCCGTTTCAATTCCATCATCTATCGTGTACGATACGCCACGTGCAATGAGCATCAAACGGAATACAGAATGCGGGTCTATCTATAAGCTCACACACGGAGTGCACGCTTGTCTGCTCCCGTGTTTCTGCTTTCACCAAAGCTCCTTCACTCTTTCACTCTCTCTCAGCCCTTGCTTTCTCCGGTGCATGTGTGGAGTTTTCAAGAAACAGATCGATACCACTGTATTGACGACGGCATAGCAGTCTCTTCTTCTTTCCCTGTGTGTAAACCTTTCCTGCCTGGAGGCAAGACAGGGTTGTGTAGCTCTACAGGCCCTAACAGCTTTGTACTTTCACTCACTTTCTCCTTTCAGAGTGCTCTCTACACTTGGCTATTAGGAAGCGGAATTCGGCTCATAAACACATTTCAGCCCCCTGAAATTTCTCATTTCCTTAGTTTGATAGTGGATTTTCTTCCGGAACTACCTGAGAGTTGTGCACCGTGAAAATATTATTGCTGCACTCTGACCATAATGGCGGCTGTGGTCAAGGTGCATCCGCACGCATGTTTCCTTAGTTTGATAGTGAATTTTCTTCCGGAACTACCTGAGAGTTGTGCACCGTGAAAATATTATTGCTGCACTCTGACCATAATGGCGGCTGTGGTCAAGGTGCATCCGCACGCATGGCCTCAGACACATATGTACATGGAACATGGGATGTGTGCACTGTTACTGTACCAATGTCTACTGTAAACTAAATCTTCCATGAGGATGAAACGAACACATTAAATAAAACGATTGCTTCACAGAACTGTAACTATTCAGAGCAATCACATTCAAAAAATTTAATTAGAAATAGGTTTATAAGTAATACAGTAATGCCTGAGTTAAATTCTTAAGGATGTAATGCATAGTCTCAAGGTTGAACCTCAATAAATGCAGGAAATTAGAATTCTATGAACCACCTGAGTCATCTTTCTCTTTACCAAGGACATCTTCCTTGGAGTACAAGCCTGCAAAATAACCGTCCACTTGAGATTTGCAACTCGTGAATTAATTTAATTTCTTTTTTTTTCATGGCAGCAAATATGACATTGTTATTGCTCCTCCTAGCCCCGGTGTCTGACAGACTGGTAATTTTTATTGTGACATAGAAATTGGCCCGCTCCTTCCAGCCCAGCTGCAATAGGGAAATAACTGTAATTACCACAGGAAACGTATTATTACAGCCGTCATGGACGCGAACAGGGCCTGGAAACCAGTTAGCGTTGGCACACCGTATTAGCAGTAATGACCTACTACCTGGACAATTTTTTTTCACGGACCAAGTACGCAATTATCCCTGCCACTTTCTCTCTTCCGCTTCATGCACTCCAACTCGCCAAGGTTGCAATTTCATGAATGTCTCCGCCTTTGCGGTGCGACGACTTTCTCCAACGTGAATTCCATCACATTTTTCTCCTTCCGGTCCCACGTTTTCGCCACTTATTCGCCCCGTCTTCTATTTGCTTTAGGTGGGCGAGGTACACAGTGCATCACATTTCATTTCCGTGTCCTAGCCTTCCAGCCTGCCCACCTCCTTCACTGAACGTTGGCCAAGCTCTGAGTTCCAGGCCTGAGTCTCCTTACATTTTCCCACTTGCTGGAGTGAAGCAAGAGTTTTTTTTTGTTGACTCGACACTTTTCCTCTAATTTCCCCTGGTGTTTTCCAACCAGCTTATCGTAGCCCCTCACTGCCATGTCCTCATCTTGGAAACTGTAGTAGTAAAAGCCATTAGAAAAGCTAATATGAAATTCATAGCTCATGCAACCAAAGCAATATAGTTATTCTCCACGTTCCCTCCCCTCCTATAATTACTCCCTGAGTGCGTCTAACAACGTCCCGCTTTCACTTTCACCTACTGCAGATTTCATGCCGTGGCCGACAGCCTAGGCTGTACAAACTCCCTGTTCACTGCAGCAAGGCCTGAGCTCAAAGTCACCTCCTATCTCCAAACCAGGCTAGTGGTTATTGCCAGACTGCCTCTTGGACTCTTATCTGATGTTCAAATGGACTTGAGGCATAACTAATAATGCGGAGTTGGTGCGGTACATGGTGCCAAGTGGCCGGCTGGGCTCTTCAGTTTACGGAGAAAGGCTTACTTTTTTTTACCTAATCGCCAAATATTACTGCCATCAAGGCGACAAACACATTATGCCAACAGGTCAAAAATGTCCTGAGGGTGGTTGGAATTGGAGCCAATTTTCTCATTATTTTTCATGTCTTTATTTCGATCCGCTGGCTGGCTTACCAGCCCTTCCAGCACGGTCTAATTTTTCTCTCGTGTCGACCCTCCCCTCCCCTAGTACGCTGGTCTTTGATTTTCTAATTAACTAAAGCGAAGCCAATTTCCCTTGCTGCCCCTGTTTCTTCGTATGTACACGGCTGGTGACATGTATGGGGTTTGTTTACTCTGAATATGAGAGAAACCAATCTGGCAGGCTGGCAGCATTCGAGCACCAGGTGGGGGTTGGACCAGCTTTCCGCTGCGGAGAAACGGCAGTTGTTGGCTTCCTGGTGAAATGAGACTTTCTCCTCGTGTATTGGCATTGTAAAGGCTGGACTGGTTTTCCTCTGGTGCATATGCCATGCTGGTGTGTACGCGGGATATGCAGATGGAGACAGAATCTTGGAGTTTTAATTTGCCTCCGAGTTTATAAATTACCGAGGCAGAGGTTGTTCAACGCGACGGAAGGGCAACATGGAGGATGGGGAGTAAACAGACGGGTTGCTCAAATTGTCCACATCAAAGGAAGGACTTCAAAGTGAAGAGGAGATTCATGCTGTGTTTACTCTCAGGTATGCAGGGGTGGGAGGGGTGAAATGTCAAGTATGCGGGTTGAAGTTTTCGGCCTGGTGAATTTCAGATGGCGGGAAGGGATAGCTTGGATGCCAAGGTTTAAAATTTTGAATTTTAGTGACGATTTTACCGGTAACTATTTCTTGAGTCCCCTCATATGCAGATAATGTTCGAGCTTTGGCGTTTATAATTCGATTAAACTTTTGACACGGTGATCAAGACAAAGTATGAGTGGGCAATCTTTGCCATTACAGAACAAGCATTCAAGTCAAATTTAACTCACAGCTGAAGTCTATTGGCTTGCCATATTACGATACCATAACATGCGTTGAGGTGAGCTTCGCCACAGCATCTCATCTCACAGGTGGCGCAAGAGTCACCCCCTCGTACGCCATTCGCCCCCTCCCCCACCCGGCTCTCCCACCCTCGTTTGAGCCGCTCATACCGCACCTCCTCACATTTCGTAACCTGAGCAAACAACAAGTGAGAGATAACGCGAAGCAGATTGACCCTTTGTCGCAACAGACGCAGCGTTCCTCCGACCAGACGATACCGGGAGGCAGGGCGGGAGTCCGCCTCAGCTTGCTTATCTCCCAAAAACTTATTTTCATCCCCTGAATAGTTTACAAGTTTTCATTGTCTTATAAGCAAGTAGCCGCACCTCCTTGTTCATATTTACACGGTTGTGGTTTCTCTTCATACATGGATCAGGTCCCTCCCCGGCCGAAACAAGAGCAGAAGACTACATGCCACAGGCCGTTGGTACAACTAACCCAAGTCCTGTGACAAGTCTAATGGTTGCAAAGTTTGTGACTCCTTTGGTGGTCTTGTCATCAGAGACTTTCTCCATTTTCTCGGCCTTTGTGCGACACTGTCTTAGCATGTTTCCCTCCTTGTTTGTGGCGGCTACTTGAATGTATATTTCAGTGGAAAACTTTGCCAAGTCGAAGATTGCAAACCGGCAACTTTTCGCCGAGCTGTTGTGGCTTTCATTCCATAATTTCCACAACACTCTCTCAACTTGTTACCCTTATCCATACAGGTTTCTCATGCATAATTTCTCCTTTGATATATGACACACACACGACTCTCACCTCTCTCACACTGACTGTTATTTACCTACACCAGAAGCCGGTTGCGGTTCTTACGAAACAGCAAATGAAGGAGTCACGCGTCCAAACGCCACATGATCCAAAATTCCAATAATCCAGATTCATCGTCACCCTCTTCCGAAACAGGGACTGGTAACTTTTGTTTGTGCATAAATCTTCCCCTGACCTGATTACATTGTCCTGAGGAAATTATCCGAAAAGAGCCATTCTTAATTGGAGAGTTCAAACCACTACCCTGAAGGAAATCTCCGATTATTCCGATTATATATGTGGTGAGGTGAAGTAACTGTTTTGAAGGGCCAAGCATCGGCTTTATCACATTAAACCCTACCACCCATTCCATCCAAAGGTAGGCTTGTGTACACAAACCTGTCTGATTAAATACCAGGTTGCAAGCCGGATAAGTAAGCCACTTGACTGCGATCACGCACCGTATGGACTTTTGCCACAGAAGAGGATTGTGAGAAAAATCCATTTATCATCTCACAGCTCAGCACGTCCTTGTTGTGCAACTTTAATCACCGGCAGCCACCACCTCATAATCAGCAACTTGGTTTACCTAAACAAGCCCAATTTTCTTACCAACCCTCCTCATGGTTTCCTCCAACGTTCTTCCCCTTCAGTCCCGTACTCTCAACCCATTTCCTTGTTTACCGAAAATCCAATAAGTTCAACCACCACCACTGCATGCACTGCGTCAACATCCCATGCATAAACCCAGACAGGCATTTTAGCCCACCAGCCAGTAACTCAAGTCCGATGCTCGAATCTATACAGGCATTTAAGCCACCAGGTACAGCAAACTCGGCAGTTATTTTCCGGCCAAGTAACGCTCCCGAAACGTTGCATTGTTCCACCGAGTGCTTTGCATGCACGCAACAATTTCTCACAACCAGCCATTATCCAAACCGAAGTCTGTCATCAATTCCCGTACGTGTGTAACCTTTCATTCCGTTTTCCACCTCGTTGCAATATCCAACTTATCGTGCCAGCAAAAGCAAATAGCAAAACACATTTGACAGCCTCACCAGACCTTGTGTCGGTACAAGGATACAAGTACAGTAATGCAAGAAACACGACGAGACTTTGGCTAGGCTGTTTTGCCTCCAGCAATCCTTTACTTGTAATGCACCACAGCATTGAAGCTGGTCAGACTTGGTCAAGACAATCTTGCTAATTTCCACACCTCACTTTGGGTTTGGTAAACCAACAACCCCCTGGCCTTAAATTACCCTCCTTCATGCACAAGGAAGAAAAACAAGGACCACAAATCAAACCAGAGGAGAAGTTGAGCGAACGTCTTCAATAATTCTGTAATCACTTTAAACACTCGATCTCCTCTTCAGCTTTCATCCCCTTCCGACATGAGCGTAATGGATACGAAGGTAGTACAGGATCTTGGCCTTGTGTATCAGGAAAATTTGAATGGACAGGCATAAACCCACGGATAGGAGAGACTTGAGCCCAAGAAACGTGTTTCCATATGGTACAAAGGAAGGCAAGGATATACACAAACACTCGGAATTCATCAATCTCTTGTCTTCGTCTTGCTTTTGTGCCCATTGCCCTAGTCTGGAAGTCTTGACGTGTCCCACTATTCACAACACCTTTGTAACAACGTGATTATGAGACAAGTAACTCGACACCGTTCCTTCCCATCTTTACGTAATGGAGGGAAGGGTCTGAAAGAGTGAAAGATAGCTGTGCATTTCTTCCGAGTCTTTTTAACAGTCTCTTTTGTATTGGAGCTCGGGCTATTGTATCAACAGTTTGACGGTTCTGTGTCCTTGTGTCGCCGAGCTATTTATTAGAGCATTATTGAATTTGTCTCAATGTTTATATGTTTCTTTCACTGCGTGGTAATGGTCACACTGAAACGTGTGAACAAGCGGGTTTGAAAAGACGATGGGTACAAACTTTGGATTCCAAAGACAAATCCTAGGAGCAAAGGGCAAGAAAACTCGGAGTTGCATTTCCGAGGTGCATGCAATGCATTAGCCTATGACTCAAGGTAGTGGTCTCAAATCCCCCTTTGTGAAAGCACCTTTACCGTGTAAAAAGCCCAGGCTAGGAGCAGGTACTGCAATGCACGAGGGAACAGAAAACCAAATGTTGGGCTTCTACTTTGATCACCGAACTGGAGCTGGAGCAAGGCCTCGGTCGTAACCTGGTGTAAATGCATGTAGGAGACGGAGAATCCGACTTTTTGGGAAAATCAATACCTGGGTGCCTGCCACATGATACATGTTTTGGCTAGATTGATGTCCCTAAAGTAAACACAATAGATCATCCCTTCTATCCTTCCGCACTTTCCTCCTTCAATGGAATCTCAAGCATTTTGGGGTAATAAAACAGCCATTGGGTTCCCTACTGCAATGTGCCACATCTCGTCTCATCAATAGGCTATTTCTCACCGATCCCAGCTATTGATTGTCCCTTTCTTGCTCTTGTTGTTGTTCACTTTTTGTGGAGCTGGAGTGCGTTTGTACAGTTTTACCGATCGAGGTTCCAGGATATTTTGCCTCAATGATTTATAAACCGTTTCTCCAGCTAACATAAACGTTTCCACATTCACATTAGGTATGTACATTAGCTTGGCTCTGGGGTCTCAGCCCAGGTCTTGTAACAACAGTCTCGCAGGCACAGTTTCACTGCCTGGAGTTACCTGTATCGGTTAACTAGTTTACTGGCACGGCCAAAAACAAGTTGACCTATCGTAGTACTCTGTGCATGGTCCCCGGACCGTGAGAGGCATGAAAACGTATCGGATTGCCAGCTGTCTGATTTGATGTGACTCGCGGCCGAGTGAGCATCAGACGGTTTGCGGTCGCCCCACCACGCAATATTGGATCTAACAACGAGATCTAACAACAAGACGTGTGATACAAGTACACCGAACTGGAAAATGAATAGGGATGGAATGGATGTGAAACAGTTGCGGTCTATTTGTGGCCGATGGTGTAAAATTTCATGGGATCAACAGCCATTCTCTGGGATGGTGATGTATTTGAAATCGGGAATGTGGATGCAATTACTGAAACATCGTCTCTGAATTCAAATCCAGGTGACCTGGTGTCCCTATAACGTGTTCTTTACCTCTTTTAATCTTGCATCATCGAGGGATAAAAGCATCTGATACTAAATTCACATTGTTGAGAACCAGTTTACCGCCCTGTTGTTAACATGAAAAGGTTTTTGTAATAGTGTAATTTCCTTAGTAGCTTCTAGTTATGGATGTTGCCGCTTTTGAGTCTTGTCCCGTCTTCTTTCTCATTGCGATCAGGATGAATAGCTGAAGAATCTAGTACCGTTACTTCGTAGGTACGGGTTAGCTGGAATTTCGCAGCTGCAGAGCAATACAAGCCGTTCGGCTGCTTTTGCTTATAAACGAGCGACTTATGTGCTGATTTTTTCGAATTTCAAAGTTTCGTAACCCCAGTGTAATAGATATAGACCTCCGGACTTTATTTCATTGCCACCAATTTTGCATCAGGGATGATTGATAGATCTTCCGATAACCTTCAGAAGATGTCAACACTCTCAACTTTGTTTTGACCAATGCAGTGCATAAATGCCAATCTGCGGCTAGTGAAGGCGCCATCATGATGCATCATTCAGTACACTGGACAGGTACGCTGCGTGTCACATTCCCTGCAATTCAATATGGTCCAATGCCAAGGACCTCGACGGACCGTCTGCTTAACTTGAATCTCGAATGTCTGCTTCCATTGCATTGCATCGCATCAATCGATGAATCGTGATCCCAATACGGATTTCTCTCCCTGACCAAAGAAAACAAGTCGATCCGCGTATTGAATGACATCTTTTGAATTGTAAATCGTAGCCGGGGCTTACATGAACCCAAGCAGGAGCTTACACACAGCCTTAAGTTGAACATTCGGAGGTTTTCTCGGCGTCTCACAGCTCCATGATGCTGTAAACCGTGGATCTCGTGTGGACTAAACTTGTGTCTTGGGTATCACAAGTGTTTGTCAAGAGCCGGACAAAAATGTTACCAGGCTTCCCATCTTTTGGTTTTTAGTTAGTTTAGTTTCAAAGTCTAAGTCGCGGAAGAGCTTTGGATTTATTCCACTCCACTTTCCTTTCGAGTACCAAGGAAACTCACAAAGTAACAAGTTGGAAAAAGTTTAAGC
Organism: Sminthurides bifidus; assembly: GCA_009872375.1. Lineage (NCBI taxonomy): Eukaryota > Metazoa > Arthropoda > Collembola > Symphypleona > Sminthurididae > Sminthurides > Sminthurides bifidus. The sequence continues at coordinate 2,258 of VRMD01000660.1, read as the reverse complement.
TGCCCAGATTTCTCTTGAGAATTTTTAAGATGCTTCTGCTACTTCTTCTTCTTCTTCCTCCTTTTCCTCTCCTTGTACTTTACTCCTTCCACTGTTCAATAGCATAGGGGCCAACCTATACTCTGACGGAGTTCTTTGAGCCGGTATTAGAATTAGCATCGCCTGCGTAACCTGAGGTAAGTACATGTGAATGATGCACCTACAGAAAGATACGAGCAAGTTCGTATGTACGTCAGTACATGTTTCCAGTTCCAGCCTGTGTACTTGGAGTTACAGCCAGTCCTACCATGAACTGCTACTGGGATTTTTCTCACAGAATTACTTGTTTGCTCCTTCCGTATGCTCCCTCTTGAACATTTTCCCACAATAGTTGCTAAAAGTTAAAAATCTCTTCAGGATTACAGCTACTTCACGTCCGACACGGTACCTTTACGACAGGGACCGTGCAACAGTCCCTCTCCTTTTGATTCTCAAGGAGCTGATGGTAATACGGCAGCTGTAGCCACGCGGTAAACTTTCAACTTGACTTCTTTTCTTTTTCTCTTGTAATAGTCCAGGGCGGATGCCCACGGGGTTTGTCCCTTATAGAATCCGTGGTTCGAGTCCAGACTGGAGTGGTAAGGAAGCTTGGACAGCAATTGCTGTCGTTGAGATACACGGTTTGTTCAGTGTAGAAACGGTAAGTCGAAGCTGGCACTTGCTATCGTTGGCCAGTACTGCAAGAATGCTTGAGGAGACGAGTGATTTTAGAAGAGGTGGAGGAGGAGAAATTCTGGCCTGAGAGATCACCTAGTTGCACGGGTTCGCGAAACATGATGTGAGTGATAGTAATCGTGATGATGAACTCGTGGCTGGCTCTTCTACCGCATCATTTGCTGTCACGTGTTTTTTGACAAAGTTCAGGAAAGCTTGGAGAACCAACCTGGAGATGGTTGGAAGGAGTTGAAAAGTTTTTTTTATATTTAGACGAAATTTGTTAAGCCTTGTTGGAAGGAAGGAGTGCTTGCAAGAAGTACCACTGCAGGGATTCTGATCAAAGATGCGGAAAGCTTCCTCTTGAGCACAACGTCTTTGCCAAAGAGACCGCAATCTTGTTACTGGAGTAAAAGTTTGGCGTATCGGGACCTTGCAGTGACTTTCACATGAGGACTTCCTCATGTTGACTTCAGTCAGTAGGGGGGGGGGGGCTAAGCAGCTGGAATGTGAAACCTTTACCTGTAATTGTCTCAACTAACCTGGGATTCTCCACATCCGATTTATCGGCACTGAGGCGTCGCAACAACATGAGGGAGACTGCTAATTGGCTAATCACACCAATGCGCACTATGACTTTTAAGGGGTCAGAAAATTCAAGTCGAGAAGCCATCAAGGATACCGGCTCAAGATTCAGGATTTGATGCTCTTGGGCTAAATCGACAAGGTTTCGGTTTCCATGCCAGCCAGGAGAGAGACTTGAAAGATGACTCAATTTCCTATAGGCAGTGATGTAATAGAACTCGATCGGAGACGAGACATTAAGAGAGGGAAATAACTGCATTAGAGATGCATAAAGTAGATTCAAACTCGCGGTGGATCTATCATCCATCTTCCTCCAAGTAATGCTACCTACTATCCATCCTAGCTTAGGTCTTTTACTACCCTGTCAAAATTTTTTGAGTGCTTTACCCAAGCAGCCCATTCTGGCAAACTTTTCCTCCGACACATTTATATTACCCTTCCGTCTTGTCTTGATGGCCACGTTTGGCTGCCACAAAGATGGCGGCTGAGGCTGAAGCCTCAGCCGCTGAACGATCAGGGGAGAAATAAGCCCTCTTATGATAACTTCTTTCACCCTTCCAGAATCAATGCATCTTGCTTCTAGTCCAGTGCCGTGTATGAAGTTCTTTCTACAGCTCCAACTAAAGGCTTCAAGGTACCTAGGTGAAAGACCCACAGGTCAAAAGGCCATGTGACCTTTTGACCTGTGAAGTCCCCAGCAAGGTTTGACAAGTCATACGGAGGTCGCCATCATTCTCGAAGTATCGGATACTGATCTATTTGAAATTCCTGCACAAGTTCTTCTTCTGTCTTGTCTCCGATCAAGCACAGTGGTTTTACATCACGTACAGAAAGAAGCATGATTCACTAATGGCTTACCACATACTGACAAAATCAGCCTCATCAGTTCATCTCTCAGCTCATCTCTTTCTTGTGAAATGCCTGGATTCTGAATTCTGTTTGGTATTACATCAACCTTCTTTGAAGCCCTCTTGCTCTTC
>VRMD01000659.1:0-23147 GCA_009872375.1 Sminthurides bifidus | reverse complement strand
ATAATTGACCAAACTTACGTGTATTGCTTGGTAGTCCGTCAGCGATTTCCACCGTGCAAACTTTGCCTGTGCGCTTAAGGACAGCTTTAGGAGATGTCCCTTGAACGAACTTCATTGTTCGAGTTCCACCTCCGAGCCATGTCTTTTTAACGGCAAATTCAATCCTAAGAAGATAACATGCGTGTGAAATTATACAATTGATTCAATTAGTACAGCCGCATCAGCTTCTTTCTCTCACCGACCGTGGACATAGTAAAACGGTATTGATGGATGCAAACTACAATGTTAAAACTCTTACGTGTCAGAAAAGTTCAAGTTAATGTCTTGATTCATTGCTAGCTTGTATTTTTTGTTAAGCGTTGTTAGGAATTCGGTCTTGAACACTGACTCGATAGGACTATCAAAAGAGTCACGAACGTGGATAATGACGAAGTCATCCTGTAAAAACAATACACGTGCTTTACATGCTCTGATCTGATCTGATGTGTCCGAAGTGAGTTCACACAGCTCTTGCAGCTTATGGCTTAAAAATCATTTGCTTACCTGCCGGGTGCTCAGGGAAATTTTCACTATGTCTTTAAACCCAATGTCTCTTTGAATTGCATGGGATGAATATCCCTTTCTGGGGACCTTTTGTGACCTTTTCTCGACCAATTAAAATGATCCTTTGACTAGTGACGAGTAAGTCTCGTTTGACGGGCTGAAAAATTACGAAATCGCGTATCAACGGCCGCAGTTTTGTCTTATGTAAGCATCCATTTTGTGTTCACATGCTAATTATCAGCCACAGTAGTACAACTCAAAGCTTAACATCAATTTAGGTAATTACTTGATGCAATGTTGAGGATAGGATATTCGAAATAATTGGATTACCTTAAAGCTGCGACTGTATTTGAGCACAGTTTCGCAAAATTCAACTTTCTCACGCCTTCCAACCAGTGCCAATAGCTCAGGTCTATGGTCAAGTCCAATGTAATCTCCCATAAAAGGTCGGTTGATGGAATGACGCCGTCTTTGTTTCTTCCCGAATACAATCGCTGAATGCATACAATTTTAGACTTCAACATTTTACTCTTGTGTGTTCCTCGTTTCAAGAAATGATTGATCGCAAGAACAAGTACATCCATTGAAGCAGGACTTTCAATAAATGTTCATTCCAGATCTTACCAGCCGCCTCTTCCCGTTGTTTTTGACGCTGCCTCTTGGCAAAGTACTTTCTGAAAGCTCTTTGTATAACTCGAGCGTACCCATCAAATCTTCGTTCCCTTAATTCTTCAAGTTGGAATAGCTACACAGGATGACATAAGAAACGTACAGTATGAAAAAAGCATAAAGATCCACAATTTAGTGGCTTCAAATGTATGAATTGGTTGTGCAACTCACGGATTCAGGCGCCTTGATGAAAATTTTCGTCCGTCCTAACTGGTACTGATCGCGGTCCATGTGCGCCGCTCGCATAATATGCTCAATCCCATCTTTGGCGTCTCCCCGCCATGAAGGCCATGTTTGAGGTGTCAGAATCGCATACCTGAGCAGGAAGCGCAAAACAATTAGGTAATTTTGCTATAATTTTTAAATTCTTCACCGTCATCTCATACCAGTCAGTAGAATCATCTCGCTTGTTTTATCAGCGTTCGTATTAAGATAGTGCTAAAAATCTCATTGTATTGCATAAGCAAGTAGGTCTGTCTCGTCTCGCATGATTGAATCCCCTGATTTATAGTAACTAGTCACAGAGAAACTTTCGGCAGAATATCGCTAACCTTTGCAAAAATTTTGCAAAAACGCGACGGTAGGCAAATCCTGCTCTTCGTCACACGGATGTTTTCTTTCAGTCCAAGATACTCAACTTGATGCTTAACTCTGGCTTCATCCCAATCTTTTGGCCGCTTCGTCTCGTTTGGTTTGATGCATCTGGGAAGGAAATTTTAACATTTAGACAAAATGTTGAGTAATGACTTCAACGAGTTTAAATGCACCTCAGTAACACGCGAATTTGTAAATGATCAAGCAGTTTCGTCACTGAAGCGCAACAGTTCCGTGCTGTCACTCTCCCGTAAAACCTATTCTATGCATAGATGTTTCACTGCAAACATTTAGCACTATAGTATATGAACCTAACAAAGTCGCATATTTTACTGCAACCCGAAAATGATTCCAGGTCCAGGAGTTGAATTTCACACTCTAAGCATGATACTTGAGGCTGATAATCAGCTTCATTTTACGTGATAACTTGGCTTTGATATATGCTAGGTGGTCAGGGAACTGAAAAACATAGATATTTCAGGACGCCAGGACTTGGTAGTAATGCCAACTCGATCCATGCATACGATTAGATCGGCTTTCTTATGTTTGTCAATGTTTAATTCAGTGTTTTAACAGCACTTGTCCTACGCGGAAAGATGATCTGTTGATTAAAAACAAGTAAAAGTATGCTGCATTTTACGCTTTTACACAATGAGCCAGGTTTTTTTACTTGGATCTGGAATTATGTCCAGCATTAGTTAGACGTTTTGAAGTCAGATTAGCTAATTCATGGAAAGATGGAAAAGATTAGTGAACGTAAATTGAAAGGAATTCTTGGTAAAGGCTGTTCCAATGAAGGCAAGCGTGTCTGTACGGCTCTTCTATAAAAGCTCAAGTTATCCGGCCTGACCAAGGACATGTAAAAGAGAACTGTCGAGTAGAACAAGTGTGATCATTGAAAAAAGAGATGATTTTGCTATGAACCATCTTCCACATAGTTTTCGCCTTTTTCGTCTCTAATAATTTTAGGCTATTCGGGAGCGATTTCGCGTGTTTGCAGTCATATGGTGGTGGCCAGAGAAAGAAGGAAAAGAATTCGTAAAAAGTTATCAGACAGCAGCATCCGCCAGGGTTGTGACTTGTGATAAAAAAGATGTGGGTAATAGGTTGCGTAATTGTAATCCATGCAAAAACGTGGATAAACTGCAACAGCAGTTACAGTGACGCACACCCTCATGACAAATGCAATTCCGTCAAGCTTAAAACGTGCATGTTCATTTGGACTGCCAAGTAATTCAATCCGTAATTAGCTAGTTGCCTTTACCTGACGTAATGAGGAGTGCATTTCATGAGCGCCTCAACGAGCTCATTGGCCTGTGAGCGGATTTTACTGCCAGCCGTTGTGGGCCGCGTGTTCTTGTTCTCCACTTGGTCAGGGAATAAGCTGCGGATGAAGGAACTAAAAGGGAAAAGCATTGAAAAAAAAGAATTACTTTTCGTACTCACGACGTTCTTGTATAAGAATTATAGTGCGTACATTTCTGTCTTTGGATGGCCAAGGGATTTGTATTATGGACTATTATTATTTATCCATCAACAAGAAAAGCAATTCTTACTTATGGTCTTGACTGCATGAGCGTGATTAAATCCGGGAATAAAACGTCTCGATTTCTGTCACAGAATCCTTCCACATTGTAGCTGACGGTGCCGGCGTAATGATGAATGACGAACCCTTCCGGTACCCTCTGAAAGTGTTGGTTTCTGCCGGCCACTTCTTGTGCCACTTTCTAAAACAGTTATGACAGACACAAATGAACCTCATATGAGACCCAGTGATGGAAAACAAATTGCAACAAATCAGTCAATCTCTTACAACTATTACAGTTATTGGCTTGGAAGTATTATGCGTGTTGCATATGCATGTAGTATGCCAAGAAAGATAACGGGTCTACTAATAGGCTACTTTTCAAGTTGTAGCGAAAGTGCATCTCGTCAGAGTGACAATAACTGTCATCATAGCGGTCAGTTTTCTCTGACCTCATGTCCCCTCGTTAGTTGCATGGATTGTAGCCGTAATATCACATGTGAGCGGAAGTGAATTTTGAACGTGCCTATGTTTATTTTTCATTTTATGAATAATGACGGTGATTGATAACACGTTTCGTCTGCTGCTGTTCCTTGCACTGCACCAAAGTGCAATGTGCACTAAAAAAAGTTGTAATACTGCTGCTCTTACTAGAGCAAGCTTATGAGAGCAGCTCGCCAATCTTATCAAATGTGTTGGATACCACACAAGGGAGAATACAATGGAAATTTCATCTGACCAACGTAAGTGAAGCGCAACTTGTCATCTACTGGGGGTTTTCTTAAACGTCTTTTACAAGTAGAAGTTAGGAAGAAAGCGTTAGCTCTAAAGATCAGCATTACTACAAGCTTTTTAAAATGCCGAAACAAAACATCAAACCATGAACGTGTGATATTTCTCTTATGCTGGAAGAACACACGATAGTCGATGATTCCCTGACTTAATGTTGTTGACACTGGACTTTTAAGTTAAGTGACGTGATGATAAAAACGTCATTTTGTATCAGTAAATACCTTTTAGTCAAACGAAAGCGTGGTAAGTGTTGCAGCAGATGCAATACTACATGCAATTTGAAAACCTAATTACTTGTAAGTGCATCAACCTGGTAACTAGCGATTGTCTCACTACAACTGGATTAATAATGACAACTGTGGCTAGCATTTTCCCATACACTACCTCAGAAAATTCACTTACCTTCTGAAAATCAGCGTCTGCGGTGTTGGTAACGGCATGCATGGTCGCACAAACATCGTTGAGGATGGCGAATACACCTGGAGGTCGTTTGCTTTCAATCAAATCGCAAACTATCTGGTTGTTGAAGTAATCGATTGGGACCCATTTGATGCCTTCTTGGACGTACTCTTCCTGAGAAAATCCAGATCCAGGCAAAATAAGTCAGAATTCAGTATTCAGTTATTAAGTCAAAGGCTACTTCTTGCAGCGCGTTCAGATGAATAGCATACAGAGCGCAAACGAGCAAGCTAATGTTCATTTTGCGGTCAGAGGAGGAAAGCTTTGTGTTACATAAGTATAAGCAATAGGAAGCCGCTACCGCTCCTTCCTAACAATGCAATTACAGAAAAAGCTTCAAACTGGAACAATGGGCAGACTTCGCACTCATCATAAGTATGAAAACAGCAAATCTTTCTTCCGAAGCTAAAAGCTGTCAAATCTCCGCTTCTGAATTGCAAAAGTTGTATTTAAATATCTGCATAATAATCTGCATGGATTTCCTTGACAAGAGCTATATGATTGACAGCATGTTCTAGTTTAAAATTAAAATCTACTTAACCGATTTCCGTCCTCTAACAGGTTTGACTGGTGAAAAAATGAAAGAGAGAGCTACCCCCTCTCCGCCATCGGTCTTTAGTTCTAGTACGAAGTACGAATTATAGAGGCAGTAAAATAATTTTGTTAAAAAGTCTTAACCTCAGACAATCAAATTATCTCGTATGAAGATTTGGCGATTGTAAAAGGAGAAGTCAATCTTGCTTTTGATCGCCTTTAACACCGTTGGCAGCTTCAGGGAACAATGCCTCAAGTTTCGTCCAAGCATACGTGAGAGCGTGGAAACTTATTTCACATTTATATTGTGCTACGGCTACGATCTCAGGTGCAAATCTCTATGCTGACAAGTGTCGATCACCCATGATTGGCAAGCTAAAGATCATGTTTGATTCACCACTCCAAATTACTTCGCAGCAATACATGTGCTGCGATGTAATTTTTTGACCGGAAGGAAGTGATAATCTACAAATTCTCTGGTACACACAAAGCAATGTTCCGCATAATGCATTTACCGTCCAACGGATGGTTTGCTGAGAGAGTTATTCCCTTTATCTTTACCTTTTGTTGAAAACCTCATGAATGTTTTACAGATATTAATTATTTTATCCTACTCCAAACCCTAATGACATGACGTATAAATGTTTCACGTCTCGTCTCGATCTATATCTTGAGAACCATTAGTCGGTTAACGACAAGCTAATTTTGTACTTACGAACGTATACAATCAACTACATATTGGAGAATGCTTTCGAAGGCTTTCGTTTATATAATGCTGTACATTTGAATTTGCTTACAGTCCATCACAACTTTCTGAGGCAGTTTCTCCATGTAAGAAAATTTAAACAAGGGCAACATGACTTTAAAATGTGAAGCTTGCACAAAGCAATGCAATGCTGTAGACCAATGGAGATAGGAGTTCTATGCAAGAACCACATGATCGAGGTAAAGGCAGCCACAAAACGAGTATTCTCAAATTAGTAAAACTGGTTGAAAGCGATTCTGAAACGTTAGCATGAGCAACCATGTTGTTGTTGCCATCCCCTCAAATCATCGTAATAATGGAGCTTGCTAATTTCCGGTTTGACGTTCGTAAACATGGTGCGATTTTAGTCATTAAACTCTCACTTTCTTCTCACCTCCATAACCTCAAAGTGTCCGCGTGATTACCATCATGAAAGTTATAAAATTCAAAAATGAAAACATGATGCGGTAGTTATGCACTTGCATGTCGGCGTCTTCATGATTACTAGGTGTGAAAATTAAGCCGGAGCTTCTTCAGTTGCCAAGGAAGTTTAGAAACGGGGAGTGAAACAATCATATATCTTTTTATGAGGCGCTTTAATGAGACCTTTCGTTGCCTGTGCATCGTTTCAAAAAAGTATCGGTCTCAACACTGTTTCTTAATCATCAACAGATGAGATTTAATCTCAGAATCAGAATGCATGGTGTAGAATGAACGTGAAAGAGCGTTTTTTGTCCGAGTTATGCAGTTCTTATGATTTTTCGATCCTCCGATCTAATTCGAGAAACTACCACCTGCTAAGGTCCTTTATCGAAATTTTTCTAAAGTGGGATGGGATAATGTAGTAAGAGCTCAAAAATCCTATTTTCACCATGTTAGTTAAAGAGAATCAATATTACGAAGGAATGCAAGTTGTAGATGCCTCAAGAACGCGTGCCGGTAATGACAAAAATGCAACACGCAACACGCAAGACACTTGCAGATAAGTTACGCAGTAATAGTCATGACGGTAACAGTTTGCAAAAAAAGCCAGCCAATACTACCTCATTGCAACACCATGCTGTAAAAAGGCCATTGGTAGCGATTGAACAAGCTAAAAAAATAACTATGATTTCGTAATTTCGGATGTGATTGAATTGAGGTTGAGCTGAAACTAATGGACCATATGACGACAATTCAAGCCATTTACGAAATATGGGACAGCGGTAAGTGACTTGTCAGTCGTTGTTTCGCAAAAGCGCGTCTGTTGTGCGTGGCATTTTTTTCAGGAAATTGTTGAACGCAAGGTACATATAGATAGAGTAAAAGCAAGATTTCAACGATGCTAACTAAAAGCGCTGTATGGAATGACGCACAAGTGGCTGGCTGGTGCCTCTTTTCCTGTTCACGGTTTAACGTGCGAAAAGTGCAGTAATTCACTGGTAATAAGGGGTGAGGTACAGAACCAATACCTGACAAGACCAAAATGAGAGCATAACTATTTCATCTCAAGTAAGAAATTTTGCGCTAGTATAGTTTCAGGAAGTTGTCCAAGAAGCAATGGTGGAAAGTTGATTGGTGAGGATTCGCAAACAGTATTGCTACTTGAAGCCAAGCTTGTCTTTGAAGTATGGACTGACTTGACTGTTGAAATTATGCAAGGGTAACGTTTTGAATTCGGAATCGCTTCCGTTTCTATGATAGGTTCCGGTGGTTAACTCTACCAATTGGATGAACTAACGAGTGTTACGTACGCATTTTATCAAGTTTGTACGGTGACAAAAAACACCATTTGAAGCAAATCTCTCAAATACAATGGGGCTACAGTACGCAGCGAAAGTAGTCTTGCGGTAGTGCAACGCACTTGTTGCACGCGTGCACAAAACTCTGTTTAGTACTCACTCAGTGCTATTGCGTAAAACAGTCATTGATTTTTCGAAAAAAAGGAATCCAAAAGACAATTTATGTAACGTTGTCTGAATCTCACGTGGCACGACTTAACAGGCGAACTGCAAGAGAAAGTTGGAAAAGTAATTCCAGAACAGCAAGTCGTGATTGCTAGCTAATGGATCGAGTAACTTGTAATATTTGCTACTTGAACTGCTAATTCCGAAACCTATAATTTTCAAGCCAATTTCATGTGCATCATCAGATCTACAATTCGTGCCTCGACGCTTTAACGCTTAAAAACGGAAAGACGCTGCAGTTTTCTTGCCGGAAGATGCTTTGGGCTCAACGGAAACATGGGGAATGCAATGATTGTGACAGCTGTGAGCTGCCTCTTGTTGTGTTTGTGTGCATTGATTCAACGTTTTTGCAGTACCACAAGATTACGAATACGTGCGTTTTAACAGTAGTCAATAGGCTGAAAAGGCGGTAGTTGTGGAGGTATGCAATTTTTGAGGGTTACACTGCTCTACTTGTCGTTAAAAAAGCTGAGAGCGTGCATTGGCCGGGACGTGTAACTAACGGGCATGAGAAAACGGCATTTGATAATATAGGTCGATGATATGGACTTTATTAGGTGATTAGGTGCAGTAATTTTCAAGTTATTATTGCAAGGATCATTCTGCTCGAGCACAAACAATATTTGCTGTAGGAAGCTGTGAGAAGGGACGGGGGTGAGTTTATGGATGGATGAATAAAAAGTTTTAAGGCAGGAAGGAAAAGATTTCCTCGCTCGCTTCAAACGTATGAAAGACAGGTATGAATTGCAAGAAAAAGGTAGGCTGGTTGCCGCAGTGACTTGAAACGCAAAAATACCCAAATGGGAAGGAGCTTCAAGAGCTAATTTTCGCACAATTGTCCCAGCCTACAGTGCAAAAACACGCAAGAACCAACTCGTATAAAAGGTGAGACCGACTTCTGACACCTCACACTCAAACAACAGCTTTCAAGAGATCAACAGTCAATTTTGAGCATTGATTTCAATTTTTCAAGCTAGAAATTCTAAACCAGAGACTCAAGATGAACCGAAAACTTGTTTTGGTAAGTCCACTATCTTTCGAAGCTTACTTAGTGTTGTGGAGTGATTGGTACGTTAGTTTTTGCAGATGGGGCATTATTTTTTACACTTGTCATTAGCTGTCCAATCTGACTTATTGGTTTTTGTCTGTAGCCGGTCTGTTTTTCTATTGAAGCTTTTCCATTGGAGGGTTACGATTTTCTCAGTCGGTTTTTGATCAGTTTGCTGCCAATACCTATCATTCGAGATTTATACCAGTAGAAATAGCTTTCATTCGTGCTATTCGAAGTATATGTAACTAGGATTTTCACTGCCTTTTAAACGGGAAACAGCACTACGGCATTAGATTTCTCCAATTGATTCAGATGTTCTAACGACAGGTTTATTTTTTCAGCTCTCCTCTTGCTGCTATGGTGGCAGTTACCGTCGCCCGTCCTCAGTTCGGAGGAGGCGGTGGTGACGACGGTGGCTTCGGAGGATTCGGAGGTGGTGGCGGAGACGAAGGTGGCTTCGGAGGTTTTCGGAGGAGGTTCCGGAGGCGGCGGTGAAGGTGGTGGATTCCACGGAGGATCCGGCGGTGGATCATTCCATGGAGGTTCCCCAGGCGGCTTCTCCGGTGGAGATGGAGGTTTCGGAGGTGGTGACGACTTCGGAGGATTCGGCGCCGGAAGCCACAGTGGAGGTTCTTCCTCTCCCCACGGTGGTGGTGACGGTGGTTCTTTCTTTGCCGGATCTCCAGGAGGCGGAGAAGGTAGCGGTGGATTCGGAGGCAGCAGCTTCCATGGTGCCGCCTCTCACAGAAGCCCAAGCGTCGGAGGAGGCCGCAGCCCACATGGAGGATCTTCCTTCCACGGAGGACGTGCTCCATCATCCGGAGGTCACCAAAGCTTCGGAGGTGGTGACGAAGGCGGTGAATTCGATTTTTAATCGTGCTCGCCACACTCAACTCTTCTACCTTTGATTCCTTCGTTGCGAAGAACCTTTATCTCGTATCCTGTAGCTTCTTGACTTTACTGATTTCAAGCAAGTAGACGTTTGCATAGACTTCTCTCAGGAAAATCTTTGAACGTGAATATAGAATAGCTGGTGAATGAATTCAGTAGTTTTGATCGTACAGGGGAAGGGATTTTGGAATGTTAACCGTCGGAATGATTAATCCAGTGCGGATTGATTCCTGTTTTGTAACCCTCAGTCTAGTCTTTTATAGTTATTACACAATGCTAACCTACCTATGATTAACTTTACCTGTTGTATTGCAGCATTAGAGACGTTGTAAGGTGCCAGGTCAGACCCAACACAAATAGTTGAATCTGGGCCTTGCAAACGTCGTATAGCTGTTAGGTACAAGCGGCACAAAGCGAAATCTTTTCTCTGCTAGTAGCATCTTGCTAAGGTGGGGCTTTTAAGTTTTCGGACAAGTCTTATAATGGCGGTTTTCGTAGCGCCCTCTATGCTTACCAACTGTTTACTTGCAATCCTATCGTATCGTGCTCTCGTACTACCGTTTTTGGTGTCTTCCTTGTTATTTGAATAAACTTGCAGTTCTACATTTCATAAAGATGTTCGCAACATTTCTCATTGTTTGCATCTCATCCGTTCATTTGGCTGCTTCCATGCCAATCTCGTTACCGCAAAGCTTATTTAACCATCATCACGTTACACGGCGCATTAAAAATAAAGGGATTGAGCATTAAAGCATGGAAGTTGAGATAATGAGGCGTGCTAAGCATGAAATTGAAAGGCGTGCTAACTAAATCGTGCAAAATCATGACAACGCGTATAGTATGCTGCATGCACATTTAGCAAAATCAGGTCACTAAATTTTTACCTGTTCAGCCTTGAGAGTCAGCTCGATGAAAATTTGCTGTAGTTTCTCGTTCACATAGTTCTGAAAATCAATTTAAAAAATTCAGGATTAGTATTTGAATGGAAACTTTTTTTCCGTGTCATTATTTGCGTAGTCAGACTTCATGCTGTGAGATAGTGTTCATTAGGGGTTTCAGTTTTATGGATTAATGCGTCAAGCTTTTGACTGTAATTTAACTGTAATAACTTTGGGATTTGATTGAAAAGACGTCATCTATATTAAATTCACACATTTATAAGAAGCACGACCATGGATCAATGATTTGCAGTCTCACAGTGGTCTGTGTGGTCACAACTTGATCAGTTCGAACTAGGGTTACTAGGGTTGTTAGTTGGGTATAAAATCACATCTCATTGCTTATAGCCTAACTTCATTCTGAACTTCCTGGAGAAGACCCTTATGACATTATTTAAGCTCACGATTGCCTTGTGTCACAATTGAAAGCGAAATGCGGAAAACATTGAGAGGAAAATGTATATTTAATATTTAATCCGGTAAGTTTATTCCATACTTACTATGCAAAATTGCTCAAATCCGTTTTGCTGGAAGATCTCAAAGCCGTAAATGTCCAAAATTCCCACTATAAATTCCTCTGAGGTGGCGACCATGGCTTGATTGACGCGCTGAAAATTAGAAAAGTCAAGAATTCGATAAATTATCGCCCGTACACGTACGCAATATTAGCTTGATTTGACAAAAGACAATGACAAGACGATGTACGATTCACATTGATTGCTGTGATTCAAACTAACTCTCCCATATCGATCGATCGCCATGTTAGTCTAAGAGATCGCTGAAATGAATTCTTGCCAGTACCTTGACCAGATAATCAAAAAGTCTTGTATACAACGCCTTCGACAAAGCATCTCTTGTGTAAAGCGCTTGTTCAACTCCCAAGGTGACTTCTATCCTATCAGTCTGTTTTCCCCATTTTCCATCCATAATCCTGCTTATGAGCTTTTGTCCAAGCGTTTCAGGCTGGAGTTGAAGCAAACTTGCAGAGTATTGCAAATCTAAAATTAAGGAAACAGACAATCTTTACTTTTAGTAAATCTGAGGTTTTGAAAAGCAAAATTCATTATCAAAATAGTAACATTTCCGAGTGAACTTCAATCGTGTAAGTGTAAATTTTACCGTCTGCGTTAGAGACACTCGCATAATTTCCAGATTCATGGAATGCTATGTTTCCAAGGTGAAGAACCCCGGCGACAATTCGGACGATATCGTTTTGCTCTTCCATTGATAGTCCGATAACTTTCATTGCTAGGTAAAAATAATGTAAATATGCATTATTGTCTACTCAGTTTCATTAAATTAGATAAATGAAGGTTGATTTTTCAGGAGCTTCATTCATTGCTTCACAATTTATGGCCAATTACGTTACATCAACACAACTGGGTTGAATAAACTGTTTTTCATGCACAAAGCAAAGGTGCCACAGTCAGAACAACGCTGCATAGTGCGCCATCTTTCTGTGGAGACCGGATCCAATTTCCGTACGTTTGCTATATTTGCTCACAGCTCTTTGTTGTTTATTTTGACACCACCATTTCCGCTTCACATTAAAACCTACACCTCATAGCATTAACGAAACACATGTCAATGGAATATTTACCTTTTAGTGTTTCTTGGAATTCGTGGGCATCATTAGTCCCTTCGACGCGGAAGCAATTACTTTGATTCAGATATTGGAAGTAATCCGGCTCGGTTAGGTAGAGCTCGGCTGCAACACAATCACAGATTGATGAGTCGCTTATAAGTTGTAACTTAACGGTCAAAAATTGCAATGCAGACTATTATAATTTTGCAGTAGCAGAAAGTCACTTTATCTTGCCACAGTCGTGCAGTCTTACATTTCATGCGGTCCGTTGCTCCAGCACATAGTTGATAAAAAATATGAAAACTTCTTTCCATTGCATTGAGACTCACAACGCGACTTTTCTCCAGCAGATGTTGCCACAGTCGTGAAGTCTTACATTTCATGCGGTCCGTTGCTCCAGCACATAGTTGATAAAAAATATGAAAACTTCTTTCCATTGCATTGAGACTCACAACGCGACTTTTCTCCAGCAGGAAGTTGGATATTTTCCCTCCGCTTGGGGATCCCGCGCGTGTGAACTGGATCTCCACATATTTACCCTGGCGAAGCAAAAAATGTAGTGAATGTTTGTTGGAAAATTGAGCGAACAAGTTAATTGTAGACATGGCTCAAACTTAGTTTTCACAATTAATTTATAACACTGCTAATTATATCCTGCTCCTGCTTCGTGAAAACCTGTTTATTATCTTCTGTAGATGCGAAATTACTGCTGCTACCGTGAATCTACTGTGAAAATCTCTCAGTCTGTGAAAATTTCGTTTGAAATGAATTTCAAACTCAAGGTCTAGACCTGTTGTGTATCTCCAAGTATTTTTCAGTTAAATGCTGGGGAAATTCATGGATGCCATGCCATGGATACTGGGAAATCGAATTTCTGAAAAGTATATGTACTACCTAAAGCTATGTATACGTATAAAAAGATTCCCTATGCCTGTTGCTTCTAATGTGACGCCACCCTCAGGTCAGAGCTTATAGCCTGATTACTGTTTGATCACGCTTGATATGATTTCTGCTATGTTTTCCTGCTTATGATCTGTGGCAGCTCTGTCCTAATGTCAGTTTTATGCCAAGGAATCAGACCCCACTGGAAACAATTTTGGATATCAACGTATAGAAGCAGAAGCAAATGGCTTTTTCATAGCTTTGACATGGGGTTCATTGACCTCTTGCCGTGCTTAATCTACCGTTTTAAAACGTTTAGAGGAAACGCAATTTCAGAATAGACTATTAAGAGCGTCAATAGCGCTTGTAATGTTTGCAATTAATACCAGTGATTCAAATTCCCAGTTCATCACATGTTACGATTACTATTTTTGTTTCCCATCGAGGCACTGATACTGCCACTGCATCAATAGATTTGCAACCTAATTCAAAATTACTTACAAATCGACTAGAATTGTTGTTGCGTATAGTTTTGGCGTTTCCAAATGCTTCCAAGAGTGGGTTTGACTCTAAAATAACATCTCTTCACATGCTGAACTGTTTTGCCTCCACCAGATACTTTGGAGATGTAGCTCATGATGTACTTTGCCGCGACGGTTTTTCCCGCACCAGATTCGCCACTGCAAAAACATTCAACCGGTTACCATTTGTCAAAACATCAAGCGGATTTAATTAATTGAATTCCTGATCCTGAGCGATAACTGGTCAAAACAGGCATGCGAAAAGCTAAGTATAGTATAATTGATAATTTTGATAAGTACAAACAAATACAAGAAGGCTAGTTAACGAAACAGCGGCGATGTTATCTTACATTGGGAACGGAATATTTCTGCTCCTACTTTAGCATCATGGATAATTAAGGGCTTTCCCTTAGGATAATTCCACTTCTTTTTGCGAATATAAACTTTATTGAAGCTCATTCCCCAAAACGCAATAGATTGGGGAAAGTCGAATTGCTGGAACTATCGTGCTTCAAACCTTCATCCTTATCTACTTAATATCACCTAACTGATTAAATTCATTCTGTCTTCTAGAATTAACGTGCAGTTCCTTCAAACTTTAGAGTTTTTCGAAAAGCAGTGTTTAAACAAGATTAACTTATTAGTCGTCAGCAATTAATCGTTGATAAGCTCAGGCCTTCTGTCATTGCTGCGTAGATTACACGTTTTGGTTCACTTGCTAAACAATTGTAGGAAAGCAAATGAGGATTATGTCGAGAGGATCCATTCTGACAAAACTTTAGCCTCAATGATTTGCAAACCGGCCCTAATTAGTAATTAGGGCCGTGCATGCGGAGACTCCGTAGGACGAGATACAACTTTTTAGGTATCCAAAATAAGTGGATTAATTACCTGATGATAACACATTGACTTTCTGTGTCAATCAACATATTCCTGTACATGTTATCGGCTATGGCATAGATGTGAGGCGGGTTTTCATATTGTGCCTGCAACATCCAAATTGTAATTAAGCTCGCAGTATAGATTCGTGTCATTTGACACTTGCAAAAGCAACGCTAAAGAAATAACTTCCTACTGCAATGAACACCTTTACCGCTCCTTGATACTGATGGATTTCCTTTTCATTGAAGTAAGGAAGCTGTTTGAATGGGTTTACTGACACCAGGACTGGTCCAATATACGTCTGCAAAAATGGATACCTTACTTTATTTACATATTGTAACACGCTTGCAAAAGATTCTGTTGAGGATGCATCTGCATCTTGTCAGTCAGCGGTTCAACCGGTTTTGTTTATGTCTGCGATGCGTTAGCCGACATAAGCATAAAAAAGTAGCACAAAAAGACAGTGATTTGAGTTCAAGGTCGAATGGAGTTTTTGCACCCAATTAAGTAGGTCACATCACATGGCAACTTACAAATATCCAGTCATCCATGTATCGTTTCTTCAGATTATCGACGATTTGATCCTCTCCGATCTTGGACAGGAGGACCATGTCATCCACGCCAGAGATTTTGACATTTGCGGATTGCCAATGGTAAACCTGGAAACAAGAGTGCCACCCTCATCAATCAGCAAAAGTAAAGTTTCATCGATTACTCATTTCATGACTGTAGTTAAGCTCCTGGTGTCAACAACAATACTGATTTCAACATCGCGCCCAGTGTAGACTGTCGAGAGATCGTTATGAATGCCATCAGCTTCTGTAGTGGCTACGCCTTCCACTACCATAAAAAGTAGTGCTTCTTTGGGACAAGCCCGAATCAGAAGGCCTAGGTTTAATTCATTGTAATTATCAAGCTTGTAAAGCGCCTTTAGTAAGGTATGTACAAATAAACTGTATACATGTGCCCCCGTAAAATTTGAAGTGGTGCAATTTGACGCAACTTCATGCTATGTGCAGTCCGCTTGTGAGATTTTATTAGCAGCACCGAAACAGATGCGAGGCTGTGCTTGAAATTTTTGTAATCACGCAGAGCAACATAAACGGTAGTTCACCACCCTGAAAATGACGCTGGGGTACTCAACAATCATGTCAAAGTTTCGCCTACTGCCGATAGACAGCGAATTTGTAGGCGCAAACTACCTTTCATCAAGTTACGTGGGAAGTCTTCCAATGTTAAAAACTGCTTCAGGTTATGATTGAGGCTCCCAAAATTATTATGAGAAGGTCAATGAAGATTTGAATTGCATCTCATGCAGTTTCAAATGTAACTTACTTCAAATAAATCAGAAACCGTACCTAACCACATATGCGCACAACTATTAGCAGGCGATCTAAGATTTCTAACAAACTGCTTAAATAAATTGGGTATTGAGCATAGGAATGGGCTACTGCTGGGCAAGCAAGGATACTTTTTTAGCTTCCGAAACCGGTGGAGATTCGTAAACTCGGACCTTGATTGCAATCAAGCAATGCTTCTATAGTTTACCTCCGCTGAATTGAAAAGTTTTGTTGTAACAAATGTATCACACCAGAACCAAAAACTTCTAACTTTCCTGTCCACAAGCCCATTTATAATGCAGCACCTTCTTACATTTGAAGGAACAACTATTGCTGCTGAAACGTCCGTCCGTGAGCCAAACTTGCATTCCTTGAACAAAAGATCTGTAATGCTCTCATTTAAAACCCATCCGTCATTGTCGCAGACGCTTGGTCAGGGTGGCAACAAGGCTATTACCTTTAAAATTAGGGTTGCAACCAACTCATTATGAGTTTCAACCTCCTTCTAATCCTTGTATGGCGGCCCCACCTCAAACGTATGACTGGACAGGACATGCAAATGGTATCTTCATGTTTACTTTGCTTTTGCTAGCCATTTAAAAGTTACGATTCTTCTCTCTTCCGACATTTCAGCCCAAAATGTGCTAAACCATTAAGGCAAGAATTACTTTCTATATCTATTACACCACGCCAAACTCCATTCGCATTCTCTTTGTCGGGGCTCCTCAAGTGTGAAAATTCCCATTTAAAACTACAAATCCCTGGTTCCACTTCTTGACTGTCCTTTTGAGAACGACAATCACGCACCGGGCGGAAGAAAGAAAGGAATATCCAAAAGTGGCAAATAGAGCTTTTGTCACAGCTGAGGTTTTCGCAAAATTAACCTCCTTCGATGAAATCATTGTGTTTCTACCACCCTCATTCAATACGAAACCCAACAAATCTGGCCATGTCACAGCAATCATATTCTGGGGACACGAAGTAGGCTACTTTTAGTTCATGAACCTTAACAACAATTTGCGAAAATGTTTACATTCTAATGACTTAAGAGTGATGAGCTTCACCAGTATTCCACGCTCTGCCGGTCTCCTGAGAGATTGGTTCGTTGCCAAGGTTGTTAGCACTAGGTGAAGCGTGAAATACTCAAATATTTGCCATAACTCTGCGTAAAAGTCCTGCGCCTATCGAAGGGAAAACTTAAACAGGAGAAATGGAAACGAAGCAGGTAATATTTCGGCAGTTAATGCAATAAAGTAGCCCACGTTAAAGCGAAAGCATCAGTAACGGTTGCCATAGTGAGGGAAGTTACCATGAGTATTTAATTCAAGAAGATCTGCAACGGAACTGGATTAGTCACAGTTGAAAATCCAGAGGCTTACCACTCATGGCAAACTCATGAAACGAATTGCAATCATCAGGTTGTCGATGCTGCACCGGTGGAGAAAGTGTGAAGAGAGAAAACCAGCTTTTTAGCATCATTACGGCTAATTGATAGAGACGGGATAGGGAGAAGACGAAAGTTTTTGTCTTAAACTACTCATTGCACTATTTTCACAAGCTAATCCTGCGTATCAATGCAGCATAACGAGATAGTTCCGTCCATTGATTGGGAGAAGCAGGTGCATTCGGCTGGCTATCCGCCGAATCTCTAATTTCGTTTTCAACATTCATTCAGCTATCATAGCGTCTGCAGCCAGCATCACCAAAACAAAGTGGGCAATGCACCAATGTTCACATAGTAGACACGTATTCATCTTGTGTTTGTTTTAATAGTTAGACTTTTGTCTCGCTACTCTGCAGTTTGCAGAACGTAGCGTCTCGAAGTAAACAGCCGGTAAAAAGTGTACCGCTATGTTGAAAATCTTTTTGCAAACGATGAGAGAAATTAATGAATGGACGACTGGTGTATGCCATAATGCATGCATATGGGAAATGGAATACCGTTAGTCTTTACAACTTGCCATGAATGACTTGCTGTCTTGCTGTTGAGTTGAGCCAGGCAGGAATGAATTTTACTAGTTGTACATAGCATTCCAACGTAACTAAAAGAGGCTTTAGTCATTACTACGGCAATTAAATGAGATCACTCCATTGCGATGAAGTTGACTGCTGACTCGCAATGCATTATGAGTCAACGTGCCATTGTTTCCATGCCATATGGGGGTGCAAGTAACGCTTTGGCAAGCTCTGACTAACTTTTAAGAGACTGGGAGTATGAACGATGAGCTGCTATAGTGCAAAATTGAGTCCGTCTGCCAAGATGAATCTATTACTTTCGCTTTTAGTAAGCATTGCAGCAGGACATCTGTCGTACAATCAAGCTTGATATGCACCATAAGCCTCTCTTTTTATCTAATTGATTCAGATCTGATAATTTGGATGCACTAGCAACTGTTATCAGGCTGGGCGCGAAATACTGATAACAATGCAACAAGGTTGCTTATTCATGTTTCCGTAAGGAATCCTGACTCACAGCTTCATAAATAGCTTTTTGTAACTGCATTGACTTCTTTTCTTTTTTTGGTCTACTCTCCTTCCACTGCTTAATAGCGACGAAAGCCCAACATCGCAGTTTTGCGCCTACAATTTCTGTGAGATAATGTGTTGTTTTTCGTTTTTGAACGAATCGAAAAGAGAAGTGACTCTGGTAACTAAAGACTTGCATTCCATGACCCACGATTTACTTAGGCCATAGCATATTCATGAACTTCAAGCTAAAAGATTAGGTTTATCCGATAATACTGAGAGATTCCCCCGAAATGGAAAACTTGATGAAGGTTAAAGCGAGATTGCTGCTATTTCATCTCACGCACTACGCTTACGCTTCCTCAAAACGACGAAGGACTTGCTCCCATAATGGATACAAACCATTATTGGTCCATCCGCTGAAACGATAAAGTTACTGTGACCGCATGACTCACTCATTATGTGAAATGTGAGTAATTTGCTCATTACATGTAAACCTAGCGAGAAAACTGCAGTAAGTAAATCTACTTCTTTCTTCTCCTCAAATGAAGCCTAAAGTTTAACTTAAGTCGTGCGAGAAGTGTGAACGGTATCACTAATTGTTCCATTTGAAATGTTTTTTTTTCAAAGCGTGTGAATTTCTGCCAGCACCATTTACCTTGATTGTGGCACACTGCTGCCTTGAACTTTTTGCGCGTGTAACCATTTTAACGGTATGTTGCAGCTAGAGCACAAGACGGATACAGACGTTACAAAATCCACCTGCAGGTGGTTAAATGCAATAATAGGATAATGCATTTCTTTCGCAATGCCATTATTTCTTTCAATACGTTGTAGATTCTTTGGTCGCTATTCTCGCAGGCATGGTATAAGGATTCGCAGTACTAGGAAGGTACGCTATTACATGCAATAAAATGGCAGTAAGATTTTTTGCCTCAAAGCTGATGACATTTTACGCTGCCTCATTGTAAAATTCAGGTTTCATAAGCAAACTGGTTATTGAATGAGTACTTACCATTTTGAAGTAATTTTCGTCTGCTTTGAACAGGAATCACACAATTTCTAAATCACACACTGCACAATTCGAATGAGGTCACCATTACAAGTTTCACACCGAAGTTTATCTGAGATTTTCCATCCACTCGGGAGTGATTTCTCAACCTTTTGCACTGATGTCAGTTGCGTTCCAGTTCCAGCATAGGTTGAATCCAACAATTCCTGATTGTGGTGTAAAGATTTTGGTTATTTCTTTAAAGCAATATATCCATGGTAACCTCAACTGGAATTGACACTATAAAAAACCGCTGTAATGTAGCTTACAAATGGAAACTGATTCCACATTTAGTTGAAATAACTTATGGAGTAATGGAGAAACAACATAAAAGTGTTGCTTCCCTGACCATAACCACAGCACTGCCTGATTTCCCGATAAATAAGGTGACAGAGCTGGAGGGAAACAAAAGCGCTTCAGGATGTGTTGCTCAATATCATGTAGTTATCCATAGCTCTAGACAACTAATCACAATGTCACTCTGACGCTTGACATTCAGCAAGCGCAAACAAGGAAAGGGTTGAGTGGAGCACGATTAGCGAACGATATTTAGGCTACGTAAGCCATTAGGCACGTGGTCTACTACGAATGTGCAAATTTTGTTTTAGCGAAGCCTGAATTTGGACACAAGAAAGACACAGAAAGGAACGGCTGCAAGGAAATATTAAGGGAGAACTAAAGGAAAGCGTGCTTCAATGGCCAGCTCTCTGTCAAAATAAACTTGACGGCAAGGAAATGTAAACCTCGAAAATGGCATGAAGTAATCCCAACGCAGACGAGAAACAAGGGCAAGCAGACACAATGTGCAGCACAAATTTTGCCTTCAGCGTTGGGCGATCAACTGTAAGCGCAAGAGACGCTGCGCGAAATTGAGTCGCTACGCTTATCGCACAGAATGTGCGTGCAGCTCTTACTCTCACCTGTATATTACTACGCTGAGGACGCAGTCCTGTCCACAATCAGACCAACAAAGGCCGTGTTTTACCTGAACTGAACTGAAAGCTGAAGAGGACAAGTTTATGTCTTAAACAAAAGAAAGCATACGCAGATACACAGCCTGCTTGCCCGTACAATTCTCTAGTTTAAGGATTGTTGGAGTTGGAGGCACTTTAGTTTTACACGAGCGCCTAGGCTAAACGCACTGAGAGAACAGCTTCAGATTTTTTGGAACGTTAGGCGATTCTTGAATTAACCCCTATAAAACGGGTTTGCGGATTTGGAACTTTGCGACAACTTCAGCTTCTGTAAAAGTGTCACATAGGAACTGAAGAATATGGCATTTGACGAAGAAATTATCGAAATCACATTTAATCTGCGCCAGTTCTGAAAGCTCAAACGCACACATCAAACGTCACTTCCTGCCGATAAGTATTTGTGGCGGAAATACAAAGGATTTGCAACTTTAACATGAAGCGCCTGGTACGGTCCCACGGTGACAACTGGTAGCAGTAGCCAACAAGTATAATAAATTAATATTACAATTAATGAAATTACAATCGCGAGCTTCCTGCTGTTGCAAAATCTGTATCTTTTAGGGCATGTTATATTCTATTTTGTCAAAGCACTGTAATGACTCAGAGGGGAGCTGTTAAAGTAAAAGAACGACTATCGTCGATCTACACATTTGACAAAACTTTGATTCATCTGCAGTTTATCTTATCATCGTAAGTATTGTGTCAGAAAGAGCGGTAGTGGTCAACGTAAGTAATCCTGTAATCTAGATATCAGCACCCCTAAAAGATAACACATTCCAATCAACATGTTAAATATAAGTCAACCTCAAAAGGCAACACAAAGGTTTGTGCTTTGGATGAAGAATTAAATGGAATGGAAGGAACAACCATGCAGACTTAACACTGCTCCTTACGCAACTGGCGATAGCCACACGTTCTAATTATAATCCAATATATTCAGTCAGTCATGAGCTAATCATAGCTGTGCTGCTGCATTGTGGCTGCCAAGCTTCGTTGTCTAGCCAGAAAGATTGTAATGACCACAAAAAGGTGAGACGTGAGTTGGATTGGGCCATAGCAAGAGAAAAAATGCAAAACCTTGAGATAACAGCTTGCACGAAGACAGGAAAGAGTGTAAAGGTGTGACTTGAGGAAAATTGTCAAAGTTTGCACGAAATGCATGTGAGAGAAAGCAAATAGTGTTCGCTATGGTGACAGGTGGATAGGGCAGATTTAAGCGGAAGTTGCAGGTTAGACTAGGGGTAGAAAAGTGGGGGAAAACTTGATCGTTGAAACAAAACACCTGAAAGACTGACAGTTCAGACTGACTAAAGCGTGTGAATGGACCAAGCAATTCCACCGTACCGAATATGAAACCTTACTGATCACGGTTACGTGAAGGGTTTTCGTTCCGTTCCGAACGTGCACATCAAACCAAAAGTTCAAGTGGACCTTGTCTTGGTTATGCACGTTACTTGGACACAATGGGTTTCCTGTAAAACAATTTTTTTGCAGGACTCCAGTTCCAGCAAAAGAAGCTCAGGATTTGCATACAATGCGCGAAATTCGCAGTTAGGTGTCTTTACAGCATCCGGCAGGATCTCAAAACAGAATTTTGAATCGAACTAATGGTTTCCTGCTCCATTTTAGCTTCATAACCGGTACAAAAACCGGTAGCTCGTGAGATTATAAAGCATGAGTTTAGGTCAATCGGATATGTGCATGCGTTATGACGAGAGGAGGAATGAGCATGACATGATTATCGTTAGAGGTTTCTTCACACGCAGTGCTGATAAAAGCTAAGCCAACATGTCAGCCTGTGGAAATTATGAACACTTTCAGAGAAAGCTGGACAGTTCTTGTTGAAAAATCGGCCAAAATTCGTTGGATAGAATACTTGAATGGCTGATGCGTAGGGTTAAAATGACAAAAAATCTCCATAATTTGAATTTTTTGTAGCGATACAGAGTGGATTATCCGCACTCGTTGTCAAATGCCAAGATTGTTCACGACTATGATATTCTGTAGCATTTTTTATTGCTTGAAAAATAAATAGGATAGTCTTAAGAGAATTAAATTTAAACAGTATACAACTTCAGATAAAATAGTACCAGGGTAAGAAATAGACTTTGCACTCTCAGAAGAGAACGGCAAAATTTTGGCCACACAAGGCGTCTACAATACAATCATGTGCCGCAGCTAACACTGCCACATGAGCACTTCGACGCGTCCTCAGGAACTTTAAATAACTTTTCGAAAGTATCAACACAACTGATTCTTAATTGAGTAATTAGTACCCGTAGTGAACACCGAACCCGTCAAAGGTCATGGTGGCAACTCCTGGAGCAACGGCGCTGTAAGCGACTCCAAGCAAGTTAGATGGACTGGCATACCCAGCTGGAGCGTAGCCCAAGGGGGTTGCAACCTTGGCAACTGGGGCCGCAGCATAGGCAACTGGAGCAGCCACAGCCTTGGCAACGGGTTGGGCAGCGTAAGCATAGTGGGCAGGAGCAGCATAGGAGACTGGGGCTGCGACAGCCTTAGCAACTGGAGCGGCGTAGGCGACTGGGGCAGCTACCTTGGCAACTGGAGAGTATTGGGCAGGTCCAGCAGTGATAGTGGCGGTATTGTAGCTCACTGGAGCTGGAGCTTGGGCATACTGGTATCTTGGAGCGGCGTAAGCAACTGGGGCAGCATGGGCAGCGTAGGCAGCAGGGGCAGGGTAGGAAGCATAGGCAGCTGGGGAAGCATAAGCAACTGGAGCGGCGACGGCCTTAGCA
>VRMD01000658.1:0-23149 GCA_009872375.1 Sminthurides bifidus | reverse complement strand
GCTGGACATAAAGTAGATTTGGAAAAAACTCGCTTTATTTTACTGGGTCATGTCACCATGTCGACGAACCAAAGTACCGGCTTCAAGGCCCGAGAATTAAAATCCATCAGTGTCGAGTGCACAGGGTCCTTGGTAAAACTCGTCCTTTATCCGAGTTATAACAACAAGTACAATCGTCATCGTCAGGTAAATAAACATGATCATCAAGTTCAAAAAGATTTGGAATTTCTGTGGAGAAAGTTTTGGTAGCTTGTAGGTGCTCCCGGTAGATGGTACAATGGTTTGTTCGGGATTGTCCCGTAGCACGCGTTTGTTTACAACTTTAAAAATTCGTCTATGTTTTATAATCTTATGAGCAGGTTGCTCTAGTCGCCATAAACTTACTCGGAGAAAAACTTGATGATGATGATGAAATGACCAAATCCTCGCAAAGTATCACATTTGAAGAAACAAGTCAAAGCGAGCGTGACAAGAGCCTCTTTTCGCCTTTTGATGACTTGTCTTTCACCATGTATGTTGATACGGAGGTGCAACAACTAATTCGAAAAATGGACCACAAAAAACAGGAAGCTGTGTTAGGTAATAGCGGTAATTAATACGAACTGTACTTTGCATGTTTCAATAGACCAATAACACATGGAATCAATCAAATACTGCGACGTGGATCGATGGCACACGAGGATTTCGTTTTTACAGATGTGATTTTATGAAACTTTTTCAGATGAAAGATTTGACTACGCGAGCAAATTAAAATCTTCCATGGAGCAACTACGAAAAGCTGGTGAATTGCTGGCCAAGTATCAGTATGTGATTTTATGAAACTTTTTCAGATGAAAGATTTGACTACGCGAGCAAATTAAAATCTTCCATGGAGCAGCTACGAAAAGCTGGTGAATTGCTGGCCAAGTATCAGTTGGAAAAACAAATTGCTGCCAGTAGGGAGGATTTTGAAAAGGCGAAGGAGAAAAAGCTACAGATGGATACGTATCGAGACAGCTTATATAAATCTTTACGAGTCAAGGAGCTTCTTGAACCCAATGGGGTGAGCTGGAAAAAGTGGAACAATTCTTACTTTTTTCCTTACACTTCGACAAATACTAATTTTATTATCATTTCATGATAATTTGAATATACAGTATAATTATTGGGCTAGGCTTTCCCAGCTTTGAAAATGTTTCGCATTTTTTCAGAGAATTTTGGAAAACGACGAGCCAGGAAAAGTAATGGGAGTATCGGGAATGACGCGGTCTGTGACGGAACTGTCACTTCCTCCTCAGATGCCTATTTCTGCAGCTTCCACGCCGGGTAAGTTTTATTATATTACCTGAATACTGTATTTGCACAAAACGGATGATTTCACAAAGCGCAAACGAAAAGCAGTTTTGCATCGTCTTTTATCGTCATTCGTTTCTTACTGCTTACACACGCCGTCTTCTTCTTTATTTCTTTCAGAGAGCTCTACAAGCGATAGGTTTTCGTCCCGCCTCACTACACCAGATAATGAGAAGAAGGAGTCTGGCTACTACAGTAACGATGAACCTAAATTTCCACCTGTTTTTGTCAAGTATGAAAATTGTTTTCAAACTTTGCGTACCTGTTACACAAGTTATACAAGCAATAACATTTCGTCTAAAAATGTCTGCCTGTGTTTGCTCAATGTACTCCATTTTTTACAGAAAACGAAAGCCCATTGCAGCTCCCGTCGAGCGAGAACCTAAAGAGGAAAAGGAGAAGCCTGCTCCACCCCCAGTCCAAAAACCAAGTAATATGTCCGAAAGAGCTCGTCGCTATGCGGCATTACCTATTCAAGTTTTCGGAGAGGGCCTGGTAAGTCTTCGAGTTTTTCATTAACTCATGAAAAATAAACTTGTGAATACACCTTATAGTTCTTATTAGACTTTACTGATTCTCGTTTGATTCTAGGTGGAGAAATTCTTTTCGAAGAATTTCGCAGTTAAAGAGGATGGGATTAGGTGCTTGCATAAGATTTTAAACGATTATCGCCGGGGCGATAAGAACAGTAAGGCTTTGTTTATATGTAGTCATGTCTTACAAATTATGCTAATTAATCATGTGTCCAAGTTCAGTCGCACAGATTTACTTCCATCCAAGTCTTAATTCTTATATGTACAAGGCAGTTGTTTGATTGCAGAGACAGATCCCCCATCGAAGGTATTCCGAGCAGCTAGTCTGCTTCTTCAAAGGACAATTAAAGACACCATATTTAGCGTCTTCAACGAGACTATACACACGTTGGTTTATCTCATGGACGAGTTCACCAAAAAGCACAGGTGAGGGCCCTTAAGTCTTGATCTAAACTGAGTCTTACTCCCATGACATATTGATACGTCTCCATCTCGTGTACGGATTATTGGATGTATTGTACATCCGACGCCTACCTGTGCGTATGGTAACTATGGTAACCATTCAGCTATGCTTAAGCAGCCCTCTGTGAGCTGTAGCTTTTTGTGTTGCTAGGGTGCTGGTATTACACATGCTTGTACGTTTGTACTCAAAAGGCACTAGTCCTTAATTTCCAAAATAACTCCAAGGTTTCAGACCTCACCGCCTATGTTATTCCAGTTTCGAGCGACTGATCAAAAGCTGGCAAATTGTTGACTTTATAATGAGTTCTTGAATGATATCAATAATGATCAACTTAATTCACTACCTAAATTTTGTCTTGTACAGGCTTGCTGGGTCCGAGCTGAGTCAAGGTCTGGAGAGAATTCTACCAGAGCTATTATCAAGTGTCTGGAGACACCGCCCTGGGACGTAATAAAGTTGCAGTGGAATGCATACTCAGATTGCAAACTTCCTCTCACATTAGGTACGGAAAGTGACGTTACACACGCCAATTTTCTTGTTGTGGGTACTAAAAAGATGTGCTTTCTTCATATTTAGTTAACTATTAGATATATATAAAAGTACAATATTTGTAGACTTTGTTCTGTATCCTCAATCCTCAAATTAAGAGCTCAGTCTCTTCTGACCAAAAATCCTATTAGCTCTACAGTAACAGTATTAGAGCCAAGCTGACACTGACTTTACATGGGCGAAGGACTCAGAGAAGAGTCATGTCCGAATAGAATTCTTTATTTACTCTCGCAATTCAAAATTCACAAACCGTCAGTTTGACACTTACGTTGACAGCTTAAGAGTAAAAGGTTATCTGCTTACACGTGAGATAGTCAGATGTACATATACTGTGTGTACATGAGCATTTGCTTTGATGTCACTTTTACTCCTGTCCGATAAACATTGACTTAAAGGCATTTCAGAGCTCAAGAAACTGCTTGCAGGGGTCAATATTGAACTTCGTGTAATGAGTTATTGTTGCAGGAGCCTACATGTCATTTCTTCCAACCTGACAAAACCGTTCGACACACCCGTTCACCCACGGTTAGCACAAAGTAAGTCCGAAATGGTAGAGGAACTCCTTACCCGCTACGGCTTGTCTGCGGAAAAAAACAGGTAAAATTCCGATTGCCCACAGTTTCAGAAAAATTGAGCTTTTTTGCTGAAAAGCTGTTGTCCCACTTGCTATTTCGGTAAAGTGATTCCTTGCTATAATTTATGCGCAGTGGCATGACCGCTAGAGATTACGTGGAATTCAGTGTATCAGCTTTGAACCAGCCGTCTGATGGAGTTCGTAAAGTAGCAGAAAGAATTATCGTAGCCTTATATCAGACACACCCGAAACTAGTCCGCCAGTACCTTCCTCTGGAAGAAGATGTCTCTCCCAAAAATGTCCAGTACCGACAAATATTTGCACAGTTTGACAAAATCGATAAAGAGGTAATTTCCAATTGTCTTTATTAGCATTCATTTGTTTGACGGGGACAGTGTACATCAATCAGCCATTCTTTGTATTACAGAGGAGAGATGGTGGCAACTTTAATGCTATCCTCAAAGACATTCGCGGTAGTTCTTCCTCCGGGAACAACATGTCTTCTAGCATTTATATACCTAAAATGTGATTGCTATCAAACATTTTTGTTTATTTGCTTCCATTACTTATGTGAAAGTATCATTCTTACTTGCTGCACCAGCTATAACCTACCCTCATGTGCAGATAAAAATGTAATTCATAATAGCTTTTAGCATCTATTCATATGTATCTATCGTTTTCTCCTAATGAGTTGTGCAATAGGAAAAGCTTATCCGTGATAGCCAGACGCTTGCAGTACTGCAACTCATGTCCATAACATCTAGTTAACCGAATTCTTTGACTAAATTGGCTAAGTAGGCTTATATAACAATCATTCCATTTGAGCCCAAGTTATCTAGACCACACGGCCTTTTTCAGACCACCTCTTTCGCACTAGAAAGTTCTCAGCTTTCCCTTTTCATCAGCATCATATAACGCACCCCATGCAGGCTCGCTTTCTACCTCCATATTTTTTGCGTACAACCCTTTTGTTTATCGACGGTAATTATGGATCTATATATACCTCACAATCCCATTCATGAGCTCCATAAGAGCAACCAATTTACTCAATCTTGGGGTAACAACTGTGTATCAAAACTGTCACATGAGTAATTCAGGATAGACCGAACTGCACACACGATAACCTGGTTTAAGGACAGACATGACTCCCAAAAACCTTACGACAATGTAGGCACTTGGTAGCACCTGCAGTTACTATTTCTAGATCACACTAGAGCTAAATTGTGATTCTACAAACCTTATTAGTAATTTGAATAATTTTCTACACACTTTTGCTAATACATTCAGCTACTCAAGTTACTAACAAGCTATATAGCTTCTTTACTTTTAGATTACAACAAGCTCGATGATAAAGAACTCAGCAAATCTTAATCCTTTTCACCATCTCTTTTTTTATATATCAGGTACACACTAGGCCATAAGAGCTTTTCTAGCTTTACTTGCTGTGATTCGTAGATTGTAGTGTTGGTTCAAGACCATGGGGCTTAATTACTAAACTACAATGGGCGAAATAAAACCGACTTTCTGCAATTAGATCCTATTTGAATTTCCATTCCATCTTTCTCTACGTTTTGCTTTGAGAACGTACAGTACACATTAACCCTGTAACGTAAAATCATTATAAATAATAAATAGCCATCAGGAAGTAGTGTTTATCCAAGTAGATTAACTGTCGGTGTTAATGTTTTGACATTTATGCCAAACAATTATGTACCATTACAGTTCAAATTGTCTACCAGCCCAATGCGAATGTTTTCCCATCATCTACTATTAATTTATGCATACTAAATGTGCGTACTGCTTCCCATAGAGCTCGTGCTTTTGACGGAGCCTTTGGCAAACCAACGGTGAGGTCCAACCCGGAACTAGTGAATTCTTGAGGGGTTATCGCAGACAATAGACTAGGTGTCCACGTGCGTTCGAGGATGAAAGCGATGCTAGAAATTACCAGTCCAACAAACAACATTATGAACGCGATCCTCACGTGTGGCATTTGAAAAGGCTTTGGCTGTGTTTCGTCTCTAGCAGCAAGATAATTAAGACTTTTGTAAATCGTAGACTCTTTTTGAGTTGTCATCCATTCCTTTCCAAGGACTCCATAGTTGTCAACAAAGTCTTCTTTCCATTTCTGCACAAGGCCGGTCTCAGCATAGGCCGCTGCTACGTAGCTGAAAGCGTCAGTAAACTCAGAGTCTTTTCGCAGTCCGAAAGCGAGCCAATTATTCAGCAATGCGTGCTGGGACATGGACAGCGGTTCCATACCAAGCTGCAGGGTCAGATTCTTGGCAATTGCAGAATTCAAAATATCGTTCCAACCAATGCATGCGGACTTCCTATCGGTGAAGGCAAGTAGCACACAGTCAACTGCAGTTACTTCACTCAAATACCTGGCGTCTAGCTTTTTAAGAAAGTTGGACGTGCCTTTGCGAAATAGAGACCGTCCAATGTTGCTGAAAATGTTGAAATGAAGGCTGTAAGCAGGATTTTCTGCCAGTTCAACAAAGTTTCTAGGCACGGGCTCGATTTCAGGGAACGTCAAGTAAGATATCAAATTGCTTTCGTAGCCTGCACCAATCAGAAATACGAAAAAAGCCCAGTACATGCTTAAGAGTCTCACACCTCGCTCGGCAGGAAGAGGTTGCCGAAGACTGATCGACAATGGCATGAAGAATGCGTCTGCCGCTGCAAGCGTTTTGTCATGAACTCGATTGTAGGGACTGGAGTAGTAGTGCAAATAGTATGCAACGCAAGCGGTGACGAAAGTCAGGGTGATTATTAGCCACACAACATTGTCATAAGGAAGGGCTAAGGCAGCTAAACTGACACTTTTTTGGGGATGTGAGGTCACAAACGTCAAAGTCGTGACCGTGAAATAGCCCGTGTAATCTATCACCCGAAATCTTTCCACATTGTAAGCATTCACAATGGTCAGGTCAGCTTCTCCTGCAAGCACATCTGCCAACATGCCAATCCATGTTCCGTTCGGCAGCCGAGAGCCAGGGCTTTTCCCTGCTGGCGCTTCAAGCGTGTACGTATAGTTGAGTTTTACCGAAGATGCTTGAATTATGTTGAAGTTCGATCCGCTGAATGCTTTTCTTCCTCCTACGACTTTCACATCACAATACGGTGGCATTTTAGATCCAGAAATTCTTATTAATCTGTTCCTGAGAATGTCTGTTTTTCTATCCATAGACGTCGTTGCAGCTTCAGAAAATTCCACGAGCACATTTTCTCGTGTGTGACTACGTCGTAGCAAATTACAATTGTCTGAAATAATGCCTATAGTGTCTTTCAGCCTTGCAACTTCGGGATGATGTAAAATTTGAGCAACTTGGGATTTCTGTCCAATGAACACGAACTTGCTTTGCCTTAAGAGGCCAACTAATTTTCCCGTGGTTGTACCGCATGTATTTAAGTCTTCTTCCATTCGCAGCCAAATCACCACGACTGATTTCACGAAGTGACCCGTCCGGATTGAAATGGGAACTTTTTCATGGACGTACAAGGAGGAAAGGGTGGAGAACTCTTTTAGGTCTGACAAACTTCCAAAATTCATTACAGGGATGCTCCAGGTTTCTTTAACTTCATATTCGCTATTTGAAACAAAATATACAAGGGATGCTGGTCCGTCGTTGGATCCGTCATCAGTAGACTTTACTTGGTGAACAACTTTTTCCAACGTTTCCTCACAAACGCTTTGGGCAGCAAAAGCGGCAGAATGTACACGAAGAAGGCAGTACACACTAAACCACGACACGACTTGATTTTTGATGCTCGCCATGAGTTACTTCTCTCGAGTGGTTCTGACACACTAGTGTACGGAGAAAGCAAGATACGGTACTTGTTTAACACCAATTCTCACCTTGTCACTGCGACTCTCTAGCTTTGCTTGCTGTGAAAGCAGCCTGAACACTCAGGGGCAATCTAACGAACTCTAGTTAATTCGTGTACCTAATGCTTAACCAGTTCTTGAAGGAGGGTGTTTATTCGGGTACCAGTGGTCAATCAAGTGTCAATTGGAAACGCCAAACGTGGAAACCATCAACACTGTGCCTGTCTAGCCGCCCTAAAAAGATAGTTGTAACGATAGGATACCAAGTTAGATTTATCATCCGCATAACACGTGACTACAGTAAAGTTTCACGTGGATGAAAAAAGAGTAATTTTTGACATGAGTAGCACGGTCATACCTTGCAGTTGGTCCGAGAGTAGCATAAATTCGTACCGTCTCCTGAAAAGTTGTCACCCGAATGGCTTTTACGTCAATGATCAAAAATTAAAAAATGTCAAACAGGATACGGCCCTTCTCGTATAGACATACTCTTCATTAGGTTGATTGCTACTAGTCGCGGCTGAAGGTATAATTAAATACGCTGCTCGTTCGTTTAAAGGGAATTGCATTAACGATACTGACCGATTTCATGCACTACGTTGGTTCTTTGTGGCAGATTTAATTATTCTGACGGCAATCCTAGGTCCTTCGATTAGCCTATGCAGGAATATGTGACGTATACGGTTAAACGGTAACACAACTATATAAGAATAGGATCAAAGATTTAGTGCACCTCAGCTGTAATTTGGAAAGTCCTGATGTAAAGCTGATGCATAACAGGTTACGATTTTGAAACATAGCTATTCCATTACCTTTATTAACCTATCAATTAGTGTAGGCAAGGACGATAATATTACGCAAAATTTGTTCGAAGCGCTAAGATCAAGAGCAAGTATTTAATATTTATAAATTCATTACTTAAAAGCACGAACATTGTAAAATGGTTAGCTTATAAAAACGCTTTCAACAAATTTCATAGGCTTTTTGGAGGAACATGACTCGTTAATTAAATATCACTAATGCTGATTTAAAACTCTTGAGGTCAGAACAACATCAGTTGTGCATACGGTAAGAAAAATCCCTGTTAAGAATCCTTCTACCAGATGACATTTAACAAACACACGTAGGGCATGCATAAGTCGGATTAAGACAGCTGCAATCCGTGTCTTGACATTTCAGGGCCAAGCTGTGGCGACCATTGGAGGTCCAAGGAGAAAACAAGCCTTCGCTGGCAAATTTGGCACAGCTGCATACCGTTCAGGTTTTAGCTCACACTTTGAAGATCTCACAAAGCCTTCGTTTGAAAGGATGAACTTGGGATATGGACATCCGGTTCACTTTACAAGTTAGACAGGCTATCTTCATCTCGGCTCTCAACAGCTTCCACGTCGTCCAATTCGGCCGGCTTCTCCGCTAGGTCTCCCTTGATTAGGTCTCCGGCTTCATCTTCGTTGTCTTCAGTTTTCTCTTGAAATTTATTTACCTCTGCAAAACAAAAATAAAATGTACTGATTTACGCATTTACTGGATTGGATTATATAAAAGTTTCTGTATTGTGTGTGCTTACCAAACTTAGAAATATCACCACCGCAGAGGCGCAAGAAATGCATTCGTTCAGTTTTAGGGACGTATGCACGTAAAGAAGTGGCACCTCTCCATCCAACAAGGTGCAAACAGAATTCAGGACCTCCACCTACAGCACCATTTATAGCTAATACGCAACTTCCTTTTTCCATAGGTTCGAGTTGATCTTGCGTGGGGCGGGACAACGTCGTCAAAAGAGGAGGCTTGGTTTCATCTTCATTTATGAGCAGTTGCACTAATTCGTCTGATGTTAAAGTCACGCGACGTCCGTGGAGGTACGGCAAAATAGCTTTGAGACCCTGCGGAAAATACCATGTCAAGTTATCTGTTGCCGATTGTAACATACGTTCCATTTATAAAAATTATAGCTTTGTTGACAATAGGTACCTCTTGCGCGATGCCGAAAATCCGCTGCTGTCCACTTGTTATTTTGTCCGCACCTGGCAAATGTCTTGACCCCAGTATTTATTATCTGCACGATAGAAAACGATCAGTAATGGAACTAGGCTTGACAAGCATTATTAAATTTTGTGGCAAACACTGAAGTACCTTTAAAACAGATTCATTACTGACAACGACATTCTTAATGAAGTCAGTAACAAAGTACACATTCCTTTTCTTGCCTTCAGCACTTCGAGTTAAGAAGTTCGTAGGTCGAAGATTTTCGTCCAGCGAATAAAACTGTCTGAGATAGGATTCCAAAACATTTGTTAGTATAGGATTGTGAATTGAAAAGTATTAGTATTCAACTTATAGTTAACCACATGAACGCCGTTTACCTAATTGGTTCCCATATAGGATCATCGTCAGTCAAGAAAATATATGGATCCTCTTTATATCCTTGTAACATTTTGCGCTTTTTGTCTCGCCTAAACAATGTAGGTTTGCTCTCAATCTGGACAGAGTCGCCTTCACCGTTTTTGCTGCCCTTCGCACCTTTCAACACAGTTTTCCAAGGCACTTCGCTGTTTTTCGTAAATAGCGCGATGAAAAAATTACCAGTATCTTGTTGGTGAGCGAGAATTCGCATGCTGCAAAAAAACAACTGGTAACATATCACTGCTATTTTGTTTACCTAAGAAAATTCTCATGCAGAAACATACCATTTTTCAAGGTGGAATTCTTGAGCATCTGCTTCAGCCGGAGGAAATACGCTGGCTGAAACTACAGTCTTCCATTTCTCAGGGACATCTTCAAGCGTAGGACACTCATCTAAATCTGGGGTGCAAGGTATCCACTTCGACATGCCAGGCATATGCTTTAAATGTGGCATGTCAATGTCTACCAACTTGACCGATCCCTTTGACTCTGCTAATATGCGATGAACTACGGCCTCGTTCTCAACCGGGTTGAGCGAGCACGTTGAATAAACCAGTAGTCCATTGACCTTTAGTAACTCCAATCCTCGTTTCAATATGTCACATTGAGTACTATGAATGAATAAAAAATCATCACAATCAATAACTTCAAACGCCACCAACCTGCCGAATAATATTAAGTCAACTTACCTATGCAATACAAACGCATTAGATGTCGACCACTTTCGCCATACATCAATATTTTTTCTTATAGTGCCGTCGCCAGAGCAAGGTACATCACATAGAATGCGATCAAATTTTAGCTTCTCAAGAGATCCATCTGTTGGAAATAGGCAATCGCAATTCCTTAGTACTAATCAAAGAACCACGGGTACATGAAATTCCGCAATATTCTTTGCCTGAACGCTCTTTCCAAATGTCTTATTCTCACCAGCATGTGCGGTACAACTGAATGCAGCCACAAAATCGCAGTGATTATAAGTTAATATTGCACAAGCTACCAAATCGAGCCGCCATGGGAGTGAAGGCCAAATCGCATCTTGTGCATGAGACAACTATGATTATGGCTAAATAATCTTTCACTTACCTGCTTGCGCAAAACTAATGTCTGGAAACAAGGATGCATCATGATTGGTGATGAGAAATGATGGACTCTGCAAACGCTTTGCTTGATGAACTAACATATAACAGCGCCGATTGTCCATGTCATTTGCGATCAATAGGCCCTCAGAGTCTTTTTGGTCACTCTCTTGCAAAGTTTCAATTAGCTGAGCTGTCTTAGATCCAGGCGCAGCACACATATCTAGGATCTGTACAAAACTTTATATTATATATTTAAACTTTCAAATAAAAAGTTTAATAATGTAAAAAAACAGTAATCCTTAGCCCTTAGTAACAATGAAAACTACGCACCTTGTGATGTGGCTCAGCCTTTAGAACCAAAGGTGGTATCATGCTCACGGCTTCTTGTCTACTTATGTTACCACTTTCAGTTTCAGATATCAAAAAATGATGTAATCTAAAATACGACTCATTTCTCCTGATGTCTTTCCTGGTAAGATTAAGCTGCCAGGCAAAATTGCTTGGATACCTGCAACCAATGGCATTCGAATGATTTAACAGAGTTCATCAAAACAAGATGGAAGTCTACAATAACTTTTCAGCTACACCAGCTCACTTACCAAGGCAGAGCCACTGGCTTAAGCGCCATTTCCATATCGCTTTTCCCAGCAAGTACGGCATCTCTCAAGAGGTTTTGTTCTAGCATATGCAATAACGCTTTTGCTTCGGAACGGGTTGCCGTGATCCGGAAAGTGGTCGGTAAACTAGTTCTGAGGCTCTCCATGAAAATTTCCCATTCCCCTTCTGGGCAGATCTTCTGTAGCTATTCAAGGTCAAAAAAACAATTCGATTCTCTCCTTCCCACTAAAGGTTTGACATTAACCTGGAGTAATCGGGTACTAACCTTGTAATATTTTTCGAACTTGGCATTTTCTTTCACGATGTCTTCATAACTGACCCGAGTATCCTTCCTTTCGCCATAATTGCCACCCTTGAACTTTTTGTTCCTTCCATCATTATGCTGCGAAATACAAGAGAATTAAACATGACTAACGAGTACATGAATTCAACCGGCAACATTCACTAGTAATTATTGAATACAGGAAATCAAAGGTAGTGGACACAGAGATTTTGAGGCTTACCTTAAATTTTCTTTTACCTTTACCCATGTTTCAAACTATAAATTAAAAAATGCAAGAGGCAACTATATAAATATATTCAAAATTGTCAAGTCCACCACGTGCAAAAGCCTTGTCTTGCACGCATGGTAAAAATACACGCCGTCAAATGCTTTTTTTCGGATGCGAGATTATTCACGGCATTGGCGCGATGCAAAAGTTTTTGAATTATAGCCGCTTCGCGGATTTTAGTTTTCCACATCATCGTTCGTAGTGGGGCAAAATGATGATTCGAGTCCGTGTCCACAATTAATTACTTACAAGTCCATTATTTATGTATTTTAATAGATAAGTACATAATGTGAATTAAAAGTCGAAAATTGACTTCCGTAGGCACATTCCATAAGCTCTAATTTTTTTCACCCAAAAATAGGTAGCTAACAGAAGCTGATATTTCCCAATTGTGATATCGGCATGAACCCAAGGAAAAACTTTTCGCACATTCGCTAAAATTCGCTATTCTGAGACCTGATGCGGTGGCCAGGTGCTTAAGCGCTTTGCACTAATAAAGAACGCCAAAGTCGCTTTTCCATTATTCCATATCCGCAACAAATGCTCCAGGTAACGTCGATGTTTCTTAGAACGTCCATACTTATTGAAGCCGACATGGCAATTAGATATCCGGATAAGCAAGAAAAGCTATTGGTAGTTGTCCTGCATCCAAAACGGAACTCGAGTCATGCAGTAGAGCCAGGGCATCCATATTAGGATTGCATTCAATCCGCAACGTTTTCCCGTGAAACACAAAATCCATGAAAATTCTTTCTGAATCCAACAAATGAGTGTCAGAAGGTCGTTATCAAGCAGAAGCAACGAAGAAAGTTTCTAGACTTCATCTAAGCAATTCTGCTCTTTTGCCCTCATGCAACGTATTTTTTAAACACAAAACCTTTTACGGTAATGCCATACCTAGAACATTTAATGAGTACCCTAATGCGATAAAAAGGAAACCGGAGCGCTATACTGCGAGTAATGAGAGTAAGGGAAAGATCGCATGCAACGTTTGAAATGTAAAACGGCAACACGTTCTCATATTATTGTTTCTATTAGCTCATTCCGAAGCATTTAAGTAGATCAGCAGAGAGGTCTCTAGCTAATTGACATTTACTACTTTTCTATATGCATACCAGGTCCTGTCACGGGACCTCATCCACAAATGTTACAAGAGTGTGAGTGTCATGAATAAAACGGTACATGTGGATAGGACGACGAGAGAGAACTGAATTCAAGGTTATCTCTCTGATACTCCACGTTATTTAGAATTTAATTAAGGTGATATTTGAAAATGAGCTTGATCCTAGATCTGCTTCGATAGACGCCGTGGCATGTCACAGACTTATTTCATGCTTTGATAGTTTCGAAACAAGGAGTATGGTCTGAGACTGAGAATACTAGCTAGCATCAGCCTCTGCTAAACTCAGGTAATGTGGCACACGATGCTGTTGTGTGATATGAGATAGACGGAAGGTGGAGGTTGGCCAGAATCAGTAGTGGGAACTTGAGTTCGCGTGTGGATAATTCAGTATGGGTATGTTGCATCACGATTATTTTGCGTAACTCAGTAAATAATTGCTGCAACGTCATGGCGATGGAAGCAACGTGTGTTGTTCCAGTAATGTACCACCACCTTTTGCAGTAAGCATGTATGTAGATCAAGCATGTTCTTCTCTGCCTCATAAGAAGCTTTCAGGTAAATCCAGCGCAGACTTTTTCTAAACGGCTTCTACAAAGCTTCAAATCAGCGAGAGCGCTGCCAAGCAAAGTGCTCAGCCTAATTGAAACTGCACGATCGACTCATACAGACTTTTAAAAGGAACGAGGAACGGAAAATGAGGGAGTTGCTCAGCGTTGACACTCTGTCCTTCCATCATCGGTCTTTTGAACAATTGGGAAGAGGGTCATTATTCCGCATTGTTCCCTGCCTCATCACGTACCAACTATGACACACTCTACGACTACACACAATCCACCTTTGGTCCTGTTCATCACTGGCGTAAATGTCGACGCTGCACCTCGCTGGCATGCCATGATTTCAAAGTGTTGCGAACGAAGCCCGTTCTGCAAACAATTCCGCAATTCCTGTCGCCATATCTGGGGACAGTCTTATGGCAAGGTTAAGGCTGAAACGCCTTAATGTACCTGTAGCCTCACAGAGTTGACGAACCACCGCATCTTGTACTGGAGTGCAAGTTATAAGAGACACACGATTACAAGGTAGACAGGAATGAGAGAGAGAGAGACAGATAGAAAATTGTTTTTCATCCGTTCAGCATTCAGCCCGTGATTGAGTTCCTTTCTTGAGGTTTTTGTAACCCGTGGATAAAAGGGCAGGAAAATGAGCGCGACCGCTAGAGCTACAAGCCTAACAGAAACTGAGACAAAGTACAGCACAGTTTTTAATGTGTTCAACAACTTTTTCCTCTTTTAACATCCAATTGTGTATGCTCTCACGGCTTTTTGAAAAAATTCCACCTCACCTAATGGAATATGGCGAAGCGGAAGACCGATGCGTCGGGTAGGAGCGCGAAATGCGGCGGCGGTACAGTGGTACGCGGAGGTATTTCCTAGCACACGATGTACTATTGACGACGACCATGTCGCCATGTAGATGATTGAACTCGGTCGCTAAGCATTGTTGTCTTGCTTCACGAGATGACTTTGAACGAAAGAGAGATGGAGGGGATATTTTTACATGTTGCACCGCACCACTCTAATACAAAGATTTAAAGCAATGCAGGAAGGCGACAGGGAGGAGATCAACTTTGTAATGTGCTCTAGTTTCGTGATGTCAGTCTCCTACACTGCAATGCCACATGCCTGGGGATGGAAGGAATGCCCCGGGATGATAAATGCGGTCAGATGGAGGAATATTTTCATGCCCCGAGGCTGCAGGAAACCCCACCCGGGCCGGGGAAGGAAAGCACTGCAATGCACTCTGCCTTTTCCCCTCTACCTGTCGTTGTAGCTTGCAGCCTATGTGCAGTGATGTGGTGTGGATGTATGGAAGATAGTGTAGCGTAACGTGGTTGAAATCTTCAAAGAGCGGAAAAAAATCGAGAAGAAAAGTCGGTTCCTGTAGTCGATGAGCGAGAATTTTCCTGTGCATCAACCTTGAAGCGGATAAAAGAAGAATCGGTGGAGTAGTGCAAAAGAGCATATCTTTCTATAGATTGCATAATGAACAACTCCGCCATTCCTTATCTACAACTTACTTAATGTCATAGACACTTTTACAAAGGTTTCCTCCGACTCTTAATTTACAAAGCTGTCTGGCAAGCCACCGGAAGATGTCTTACGCTTGCTTCACATGCGAAATCAGTGGAGGAACATGCCCAAAACCCGAGTACACGTCGCTACAAAACCAACTTCCACTTTACGACTTTCGACATCGTACAAATCAAGTTCTACACCGCTCCAAATCATCTTACAAGCCTCAAAAACCAACGACCTGGTCCCTGGTCGTGCGATTGTCCTCTCGCAAGAACGAGGCAACAAAGCCAGCTAGGCATTCCGCGTCTTTCTCCTAGTCTCTCTCGTCAGCGTCAGTCACTTGCAATAATCCGTGTCGACAATCTTGACAGTGTAAGCTCTATACAGTGTCAGCAAACAAAAACGATCATGATTCATAATCAAGCTTTTTTTCAATATCCTCTCGCCTCCAATTCCAAAAATTCACCTTCAACATTCTCAGCTCAACAACTGTCTCCCGAAAACACCCAAGCAACAACATGACTCATGAGCAAAAAACAGCATAGAGCTTCAACCGCAGTTGGTTTTTCTTCGTCATAAATGACGAGGAACGCTCAGGTTACTTCTGGAATGATTTGGATTTTTTCCAATCGTATCGTACGGAATGATGGAGTATGCTAGTATGCACCCTACATGGCGTTTTGACGTTAATGACTGTTGATCGAAGACGTTCACAAGGTGTCTTTCGAGAGGTTCATCTCGGCCGAAAGGCAGTGTGGGAAATCGAGCCGGCAAGTTACCGTGTTACGGCATTAAACCATTAGGGATTCCTTTTTCTGCTTTTTCCACCCGACTTCCTCATTCTCATACAGAGTACTCCTTATTGCATCATTATCATCTCGTTTTCCTCTCGTGCTCAGTCCTCGAGCTACTCCATTCTCCATTGTACGCCCTCAGCTTCAAGGATGGACAGAAATGACGAGGGACGTAATGTAAAGCAGACTCAGACAGGATTCAAGCAC
Source organism: Sminthurides bifidus (assembly GCA_009872375.1). Taxonomy (NCBI): domain Eukaryota; kingdom Metazoa; phylum Arthropoda; class Collembola; order Symphypleona; family Sminthurididae; genus Sminthurides; species Sminthurides bifidus. Next base: position 7,013 of record VRMD01000658.1, on the reverse strand, counting down.
CTTAAATAACACGCTTCAGATATTAACTGAAAACCAGAGAAACTCACAATACTGACTTACAACAAGAGGGGCAAGACACGCCAAGTCAAACGCATTTACTTCTACTTCATCTCCTTTTCTTCTTGTTGACTTTTTAAAGAATCTCCCTAGCCGAACAGGGGATCCAGTCAAGGCGACCGGCTCTGATTCCTCAGATTTCCCCCAAGCCGCATGTTTTCCTTCGGATCTCTCTCTCTCTCTCTCTCTCTCCCTCCACTCTAGTCTTTCCCATTACTTTCTGCACAAATCACACCCACGCAAAGACCAGCAACACACAAGCATTAAGTGACTGACTGTAAGAAAATTAAGGTGTACGCTTTGTTTCCTCCTGCCAACCCTCATTGAATCATCTATCACAGACAAGCCAACACGTTGCTGATAGCTCCGCAGCTCATCTTTCTCCTCTCTCTCATTCTCACCTGCGGCAGCCTGCCATCCTCGCGTCAGTCAACCCCCTACCTGGACCGGCTCCTGGAGAACGTCCGATCCGATCCACCTGTGTTTTCTTCTGTACGTCAAAGGGGTGCGAGTAAGGAAAATCCTAGAAAACTATCCCTCCTGTAAACAACTTCTTCCCGCTTCACCACCTCTAGGACAAGCCACCTACAGAACAAAGGGAGCTAGGAAACCCCGATTTCTCCAGATGCATTCTAGATCCTGAAGTATCTTCACTTTTGACCGAGTTCTGCCTTTTGCAATCCAGTGCTTTGTGTTATCTCTATCACTTCTGTGCTTACAAAATCGTTAACCTTCAATTAGTTTTCTCATTTAAATACACGAATCAAATATGGAAACCTCACCGCCAGTCAGAGATGTGTCTGAAAGAAACCGGGAAAAGCGCAACAAGTGTATTATCGTTGCTGTCATAAGTATCCTAGTTCTGGCTGGCATAATCCTCGGAGCTGCCTATGTGACGCACTTCAGGTTCACCGGTAAGATTTGATCATTTTCCTTCAAAATCGCTAAATTTCATGTCCGAGACTTAACCGCCAATAAGGCCTTCAAACCCTGCAACGTTTTTCCAAAGACTCTTTGATCGCAGCCAACTCGTTTGAGTGACTCATGCTTAATTTCGTAACATGAGCCTCGCCGGCTCGTATCAAGCAGAATTTGAGCTTATTACAACATAATATAACTCTATGGTAATTGACTCGGAACATTTGCGACCATGTCAGTTCCAAGTAATTACCATCGAATAGAAAAGGTAAAACGGCTATCGCTTGCAGTGATAAGAGTACCAGAAACTTTGCTCTTTTAATGTATCCAACTATGAGTAATATCAAGTGGAAAAAAGTATTGTGAAAATCAGGTTGAGTCGAACAAAAGCGTTGCATGTACTCGTTCAGTGTGTCCTTGTAAGTTTTTTCTCGTGATAAAACTGTTAAAGTCACGGCATTTCACATTCCCACTCGTGTACCCATGGAATATGTACAATACTTTAAAGCTAATGCAAGATTTATGCACACAATTAGTCGTCTTTGCCATACTTGAATGTCCCTAGTTTAATAAATCTGCCGATTCTATAAGGTAGTCTCGCTCCACAACTTGCTCTCAGTATTACATTTAAGGTATGGCGTGTCGTGCATTGCGAATTGGATGCATCGTTTGATTTTGCAAAAATCTTCTCGCCCCGCACCAAAGATTGATATTGCGTATGATCATTGACGAAACTTGATTTACTCACTCCACACTCATTTATCCTGTTTCCAGAGCTAGTACCATCTGCTGCTAACTCGTTAGTAGATGCCGCATTAAACAAGATCCCGGACGAGTCTGTCAGTTTTTGCACAAACTACGAATTGGTTCTCAAGAACAATGACACGTTACTTATAGAACGACTCGGAAATTGCACTGCCCGTAGCCAGGTTACCACTCTGGTAAGTGATGACAAGATGCGCTTCTCAAGCTTGTATAAAATTGCCAGTTTATTACCTGTACGAACCGGCTTTTTGATCAGCCATGTTTGTAGTACGTGAGGCACTTATTCCACGCCTTTTAGAACCACATAGCACAGCCTCGTCTTCAAGCTTAAGAATAAGCTTTACTTATGTTATTTACTTGCCAGTCTACCTTTAGTTGTTCTCCACACCTGCTTAGCTTCATCGGCTGTACAACGCTGACTGAGTACGCACGATAAGCTTGATTTAAAAAATGCTCGAGCATGAAGGTAATCTGAGATGTTTTCCACCAGGACGAGGATGACAAGAAGAGCAGCAACGAGACACAAGTTGATGAGCAGAGACCCAACATCGTATGCAAAATCTCAGCCGCCAACGTTAAGATCACGTCCTCTGCTAATGCTACGCGTCAGATCACTGGAGATTGCCAATTCCCGGTCAACATAGATGTTGAGTTCATATTCGACGGTGTTTGCCTGCAAAACATAACCTTCACACCAGAGGCGTCCATTGCCAAGTCCAAGGTCGCTTCCGGCATTGCGGAACAAGTTTCCCGGGTTCTTGCCACTGAACTTCGACAACTTGCATTGGCCTTTTCCAAGTCATCCGAAATCGACATTCGTATCGAGCCGGATATGGACCAGTCATACTGTAAGGATGCCCCGTGGAATTGCTGAGCCCGGATCTTTGTTTCAGCATAAATGAGATGAGAGTCACGAAGAAGAAGGATCCCATCATCATGAGGGGAATGCCAACCAAAAGTGTAATCTGAGAGAAATTGAATCCCGGTTTTGCCCAAACCATGTACATGTCATAGCGTTTATAAGTGATAATCATACGTGAGTTGTGTTTATTTTTGTAGCAGTAACGCGTGTACAATCTAAATTTTTATATGGAAAATCATTCAGTCATCTCACATGGTGACGTTCCTATTATTCTTACTTCCTCCCATTGCCAGCGTAGAAGATAGAATCATGTTCTAGTTTTCTGAGAATTGGGTCTTGCGACCGCTCGCTGCCTCCTCAAAGCGAATTATAAATAGAAACTGTACATTTTCAAACATTTAATTTGCATGGAGGCTGTGTAATGTCTCTGCTTACCTGCCTACGGTTACGTGTGTTTAGATTTTGGGTCGGAAAAGCTAAATAATGTTGAAAATAGTTACTTAGCAGCAGAAAGCAGAAGCTTCAGCCTCGTCTCTCAATTTGACAAGAAGGAGATTGGCTTAGCGTTTAGCACTACTTTATTGAAATATCTCCAGGTCAGAAACCGCAAACTAGGGAAAGGAGTGCTTGCATATCGCTTGATTTGCAGTTGTTGACAAAACATTAATTACATTTAATTACCAGAGCTCCCTGCTTACATCAGGCACTGTCCACCTTTTGGCGACGCAGCGTAAACGACACTTGTGCGGAACACCAAAATGGCGACTTTTCTATTTTCGGCCAATTGCTTTGCAGTAAGGTTGATGTTTCTGTGCGTAGTAGTGATGAGTGAGTTACAAATGCGAAAATTTAGTCGTTTATGACTGTGACGTTGAGGAATTTTGATTTGACCGTTTATGCATGCATTTAAAGATATGACATATTAATGTACTAGCTGAAAAAAGGAACTGATTCCATACTGTAATGTAAACTTAAAGAAATAACATGATGCGAGAACTGATGAAAAAGTGTACGGTTTGAGTGCCTGTTAATTCGGGAAGGATTGGCTTGAATGCATAAATGTGTTAATGCTAAAATAGTCCATGGGGTGTACGTACTTACAATCTTGTACGAACCGAGGAATCTCAATCTTTTAGTCAGTCAGTGATTCAGAGTCAGTCAACAACTTTTTTCACGCTTAAGATATCGTTTTAAAGACCGAAAGTGTTCTCATGTATGAATGGAATGGCTTTGCGATTTGTGAACTCCATGATAACATTCGCCTCGAAGAAGCAATTTGCAAAATGATTTCCTGTATGGATGACTCACTTATGCCAGAGATACTTCTGATTCCTGGGGCAAACTAGCTGTATGTACGAACGAGCGCACAGGCCATCAACCAGTACCTAAGCAGGACAGAATAATTATGCGAAATTTCTTACAAGCATGATTTGGTACTCCATCGATGTCGTCTCGTAACAGTACAATGTAGTAACCCGCATTCTGTATCCCTAAAAAACCTCCCTTTTATTGAGTCAAACCCTGTGAGAACATGCACAAGGTTTTGCAGAACATTTCAAAGGTGAAATACCCATGAACTGTAAGAATTGTTCAAACAGGGGATGATTTGGGTTTTTAAAATTTTCTTAGACACACGTTTTATTCAAGTGTTGTGAAGTGCTTTTACCGCTTTGATACAAAATAGTTCCAGCTGTACGAATACTTCAATCTTGATAACAATATTCTTTTGATCAGTAACAGTTATATATAGGAGGGTATTCGGCGAATAAATTCTTTCGTCTGTTAATTTAATACATCAGTAAACAGTACTTTCATTTGTAGCGAAGAATTAGTGCATTTTTTGCAAAAATCACTATTTGCATTTCGTATGCTAGTTACACTCGATCTGGGGAACATCACTTCATTGTCACGTTGACGGATATATTTAGCGACATACCCATTATATTATAGCATTATTGTTACCTTCATAGGAGGTATAAGAGATTGCGAAGAAACGGGGTGAAGTAACCGATAATACCAGTCGATTCTGAATACTTAACATAATCGAGTGCATAACAAGCTCAACAGTAATAAGATGAAGCTGACCCAGCACGGCTTGAACATTTTTTTTGGTGAAGACAGGATATCAACGATCATAATAAATAAATCAATCTTTGTGGCAATTACGAGCATAACGCAGAGCTGGACAGTAGGACGAACTAGAAACAATTTCCTTAACCTATCATTAGAACAAATATCATTGTTTCTCTCTATTTGAAACTTCAGTCCCTACCCCGTGTCCATTGTTACAAAGGCCATATGAACTCATGTCAAAAGTACAAACCACCGAACTTAAAACCCATAGCGCTTAAAATGTGCACGAACCCACGGAAGTTATTTTTACATACAAACGCTAAATCTTTCACGATTGTGATGATTAGTTCAAATACATTATATACATTACATGTATCTTACTCATTCCACCCGACATTATAAAATTAATCAAAACACTTCATGGTGTCTATATACTAGGGCCCAGGTGAAAAACCCTACGATATACGCTTTGAGCGGAGGCAAACTACAGCGATAACAATTAAGTTCCTCTAGCTTAAGGCTGAGGCTACCGACTTTCTGCAACTAGAAATTTTTACGTTATCTATTTCAGGACAGATATCACAAGATAAAGCAACACGCCCTGTCTCTTTTACTCCTATAAAGCAAGCCTCGCACATAAGCTACTTCCACTTTTCGAATTGCTAGTTTCACTCCCTAGACTTAATACCGGATCTATTTACTAAGTTAGCTACTATGCGCAAAGCAATCCGGAGCGAAAAAGTGACGAACAGTAGTGCTTCTGCCACGTGAGCAAAAACCAGTAAAAAGCTATGTTAATTCCTGTCCTTAACTCAGCACTCCTTACGAATATCCACTTCTTCGGTATGTCAGATCAAGAGTCATTTTACACCACCGAATAGAAATCTGGCTGGCATTTTTTGAATCATGTAAGTTATTCTAAATTTCAGTATAGCATCTGATTCGACTTAGGTACGAACTCTGGCACGTTAGGATTTAAAGTTTCACCAGTTCCATTTCCCGATACTACAGGTGGTAAACTGATTCCATTGGAGGACGTAGAAACAGCACGTTCAACAGGTGAAGCGGACGAAGCGCCATCTGATTCAGCTATTCCTGCAGAGGGAGAAGTGGGCGAAGGCAACATTGAACCAATTTTCATGGCTGTCAGCGATATCGACAACGAGACGGTATTGGTCGAGTCCAAAATGGGCCATCTGGTCGGATTGTTAACTGTTCTAACACAGCTCATGTCTTCGGTTAGTTCCAATTTATCAGATGACTGTATTGCAGCGATAACTACACTATAATCCTCAGTCATGGACTTCACACGATGAAATGAAGCAATCAAATGCACAGGCAAGTATCCTTCTGGGTCCATTTGTCGACGTATGTAAAAATCCTTCGCCAAATTTTCCTCACTGAAGTAATATTCGCTGCAAAAACATAATTTGAGAATTCGAAATCATCTCGCGTAGCTATTAAGGATTTACATACTTTTGAATCTCCAAATAATACTTACATTTGATTCTTTAACATTTCTATCGTTACCGTGTCCACTGCGGGTACCACATAGGACGAAAACTGGTCGTCTGTAAGCGTAATGATTCCAGGATGCTCAATTGGTGCACCATATCCTGGGGCAAAGGTAGGAGGGAAAGGAAGAAGATAATCTGAAATCGGAGCATAAAGTTGCGCGATTGATGGATACTCTGGTGCGTAGTCCTTGTATTCTTCATAACCTGACTCAGAGTGAACAGATCCTGAATCGATTCTATCCGGATAATACACTTGGTTTTGCACATAATATCCCTTGACACCGTGATAGCTACCCCTCGATCTCATTCCAGTTACATTTCCATTTCGATTCCCACGTCCTCTACTGTGATTTCCATACCCGTTACGAACGTGGTTTCCGGAAACATCTGGAGCACCTGAACAGAACAGATTAAAAAAATGTCAACGCAAAAATTGATACTCAACCAGGCGCTAAATTCTCTTCTATAGAATTCCCAAATTAATTGACATACCTTTTGATTGATGTCCCCTAATGACTTGGGGCACAGACTTTCCGCGTGAATGGTTATTGCTAGACCTTGTGCGGACAGTGGATTCGTTATGTTCAGCCGTTTCTACAACACAGGAAATAAACACTATCAAAACACATATCGATGTCAAAGACATGCACACAGAATACAAAGTAACTCCATATTGAGCAGAAACTTTAATTTGCGGCGCATTCATTACCTTCTTGGGTAGTTTTCGTAGCTTCATCAGCGGCCGGTTCTTTTTCCGTGTCAGAAAAATTATTCGGCTTAGCTTCTTCTCGGTGAGACTGTTGCGGAAATTTCATTGCTAT
>VRMD01000657.1:0-23167 GCA_009872375.1 Sminthurides bifidus | reverse complement strand
AGATCCTGCCGTAGCATGAGTTTGTATGCTTCGTTGAGCAACTGAGGCGGCGTCATTGATGTTACTCTGGTTGTCATCTGAGTCACTCTCAGACTCAGCTAATAAGTCTAACTCCATATCAGATTCCTGCTCGACACCTTCAGCTAAAGACTGTTCATTGTGGTGATGATGATGAGCTGATGCAGCTCCCGCTTCTCCTCGTCTCTCGTCAACATGGTCTAAATCATTATCATTACCATCAGCATCGTTGTCATGATCATCCATTCCGTCCTCTACGTCTCCTTCGTTATCTACTTCAGCTTCATCGTTAGCATGTCGGAATGAACGTGGTTCGTCACGCTGAGTGCTTTCACTGCTCACTATTTGAACAGGGTGTGACTCTATGTCAACTTGGGCCGTAGAATTCCCAGCTTCTACAAGCGACGTTCCCTCCGCGTCAGTATTTGTGCTCATTACATAGGGTTGTAATGGCTCAGCATTAAAGTAGTTCTTCCTCGGTACCCTATCGAGTAAAATTAAAACATTAGTCTGGTCTGCAATCATTTGGCCTCAAACTTGCCAATTTCATGCTAATGCCTGCACTTTATCATTCAACTTACTTCAGAAACGGACGACAAAAGCGAGAATGGTGCTGTCGGGCGAGCAACTCCTAAACGCACAGGGGCTATTTGGGAGTTGGCAAGTTCGCATAGTTCTTCTACTGCATAAGTGATTAAAGACGTGAATACTTTTCTGCAAGACTCAATAGAGGTAGGAGTGGCACTTTTCTTGGACACGGGTACCAATTCCACGCTAATTATAACAAATATGCGTGCCACAGATCGTATGAACCTTCTTGCTACCAGTGCAGCTTCAGCTTGGCGGCTCGTAGACTTAGACTGTACTTCGCGGATTGATTGTAGTTAGTAAAATATCTACGATCTGAAAAGATGAATACAATGCAAAACATGTGTAAAATATTTAGAATCATTGATTAGAGGATTGACCTGTGTTTTAGAAAAACCAAGGTTACATCTTTCCCTGCCAAACCCTCTTCCAAGTACCTGTGCTGGAACTATGCCTACGACTAAGCTTGTTAGACTTAGAATCAGAATAATTGTTGATGGTTAGAAAGTTACTCAAGTAGAAGTTTGCTTGAGGACGTACCTGGGGATTGCATTTGACAAGAATTTTGTAAGTGAACTTGTCCAACAGCGCGGTTCCAAATTGCTCATCACTATTTGCATCTGTGATGCCAGATAGTGCAGCTTCAGCTTGGCGGCTCGTAGACTTAGACTGTACTTCGCGGATGATTGTAGTTAGTAAAATATCTACGATCTGAAAAGATGAATACAATGCAAAACATGTGTAAAATATTTAGAATCATTGATTAGAGGATTGACCAGTGTTTGCCTGAGGACGTACCTCGGGATTGCATTTGACAAGAATTTTGTAAGTGAACTTGTCCAACAGCGCGGTTCCAAATTGCTCATCACTATTTGCATCGGTGATGCCAGAAAGAATCATGGATTTGACGGCAGGCCAATCTTCGAGAAGCTGTTCCAAAGCTGTTCGGCTGAAGCGAGGTGGTTGTAGGTCATGATCAGGCATGTCTGGATCTGACGGTTCAAATTCAAAAATTAAGCACTGAGCAAGATTGGTTAACACGATTGGTAATGTGAGCATTTACTAATCGCGATACCTGTATCATTGGGTTTTCTTGCTGGAGCTGAGGGGCGAGATCGTGTGCTCCGATACTGCTTCTGCTCCAAGATTTGACGACCAGCAGTTTGTACCAAAAAGAGCAAAATATTTTCCCCTCTGCAGTATCAGGAAAAATAATTACACGATTTTCTATGCTTAGGATGGAAAGCTAAGCAAATTCAGTAAAGCTACTATATTACCTGGAATTACTCAACGAAACCAAGTCGGTCTCGGCAATTATTTTGCACAGTAAATCATGACGCGCTTGCTGATTTCCCATCAGTAATGCCTTGCACTTGCACTTCTCCCAACAGTCGCAGTAGGCGGTTGGTGATGTCCGTTTTAACTTACAGTCATGTCCTTTGTGGCAAACCCGTGCGCATTCAGTGCAGCAACATAAGGATCCAACCAAACCACAGGTACGGCATTCAAAGATGTCCTTTGCATAAACAAAATTTCGTAAAATATTTATAACAGGGCTCCCGCCTATTGACATTCTTTGAGATGTATTAAGCAAACGGAGAGTGTGTAACTGATTCAAAAATGCAATTATCCAACAGCTGTTGACAGATTGTAAACAATCATTGAAAATTGTCATACCTGATTAATGTGTTCTGCACCTGTCCAAGTAAAACTGCATGTATCATTGCAACAAATAACATGCAAGGGGGAGTCATCAGCATGAGATCCTGAAGGATAAACTAATGACAAAAGAATTTTCTTCTGAACATCTATATCAGGAGACTGCTCCTTGGAAATCCTCTGGCCTGCGTCGAACAATATCAAGGCAGCTGGATATGCGCGACAAGATACTGCTGCCATAAAAGGGGATTGGCCTTTTGAATCCTTTTCTCCCAATAGCTGATACAAATTCGGCTCTAAAGCTAAACTGTCGCACATCAACTTCAATGCTGCTAGGGCATTCTTGATTCTTTCCTTAGGATCCCAGACGCAAGTCCCGGCTTCAGCTGAACCTAACGGGGATGAAGTCAAAGTATTAGACGCTCCTGCAGCAAACGCTTCGAAATCCGACTGCGTTACTACCGGATTCATTGCTCTCATTCGAATCATCTGCATCCAAGTTCAAATTCGATTGCATCTGAGAATTTGAAGACGGAAGAGGCATCGGCGCATATGATTCAGCAGGCTCGTGTCCGGATTGATCAGCTCTTCGCATGATATCGCGCAGTACATTAGAAGGGCTACATGATGTTCTTGTTCCTGAAGCAGTACATAAAATATCATTTGTAATCAGCAGTCATGAAATAACCATAGCATGAATTATTCCCAGCAGTTAGCCAAGATTCAGGTAAGTTTGTCAAGATTTACCCGTAGCTCCTGCAGATGGCCCAGTGCCAGCAGCTGTTCCCGATCCGACATCGGTGCTGTCTTTATTGGATGCGGGTGCNAATTATTCCCAGCAGTTAGCCAAGATTCAGGTAAGTTTGTCAAGATTTACCCGTAGCTCCTGCAGATGGCCCAGTGCCAGCAGCTGTTCCCGATCCGACATCGGTGCTGTCTTTATTGGATGCGGGTGCTGTCATGGAAACGCATACGTGGAAAATATTGCGATTCCCATCACAACGTTCAAGAAGAATTTTGTGTAGTACACTGCTATTAGTTTTAGCCGTCGTGTCACTATCTAGTCCGCTTAATACCTGTCGTACACCGTCCAGATCACAGCGCAAAATTTTTGTCATCAAAATTTGTTGCTCGAGAGCTAACACAAGAACCACAACTTGATTTTTTTGCCCAGCTCCTACATGTGGTAATGCATGGATGCCCATGCCGACGCATTTTATTGGTGGCAAGTCCACAAGAACTGGCTCGCGAATAGCTTCTGTACAGTCTTTCACGATCGGGTATACCGTACCGTTGCCATCTCGTAAAAAGTTAGCATTTTCGTTGTCCCCGCTACAAGTCAAGCTGACAAGAGACTGATCCTGGCCAAGAAATGCTGCTGTATCTGAATGAAATGGACTTTCACACTCGACTTTGCCGCTATTCAAGCTGTATGACCGGCAAACAATTTTCTTTCCTTCTTTCACGATCGCATGTATTCCCACGGCGTCAACGCTCATAGCCAGAACATTATTCAGATCCTGAGTAAGAACACGCCTGGGTATTTTTTGCATACAGTCTGGAGACTTCGGGAGAGCTCCATTTTTAACAGGTTGTAGATCATCTAGTCTAAGAAGTCGGCAATCCTGCAACATCGATGCTGCTTCTTCTTCCATCCGTGCACTTTCTTTGCCAATAAAGTCTTTAAGATTAGTAGATTCTTTGGACGTAGTAGCTGATCCGCCACTACCTAAGCCGTGTTGAAACTTGATCGCTGCATAAGCGCCATCAATTTTAAGCACTTTACCAATAGGCACGTTTTTATGAATCTTCAACAAAAATCACGTCCTTCAGTTCCCATTCTTCTTCATCTCTCTTCTCACTACCCTCTCTCACATTTAGGCTTTTCTTCACTCTCTTCGATGTAGATGGGATGGTAGTGTCTGAACAAGTTGAACTAGCAGGCGAAGGAGGCGGTGGCATTGTTTCTGAACTTCGTGGTTCGCTTTTTCGAATTTCTGCTGGTGGTGGGCCCGGAAGAACTCTAAAACGACATCTTTTCTGAAAGATCCCAAGCTGCATTGAGCAACTGGCCGACTTTCGGAATACCTCCGGATACAGTAAAGCCAATGGATCCGACTTGGTACATTGGTGAAACTCTCATTAGTACTTGACTCCCCAGTGTGATCTCAGAGGGTAAATTTGATCCCGATGATGCAGGTGCAACTGTGCCACCTGTGGACTTGTGTTGTTTCTTTGACTTGGTTCTGAACTTTTCCCAGAGTCTCTTCCTTTGGTTAAATGGCAAAACTCCCCACCAGTACAACGCATTTGAATCCGTTCTAGCCAAAGTGTAAAGGTTGCATACGGCTAACTGAACAACTTTTTGACCTTGGAATGTCTCTTGAAACGCTTGAACATTATGTTCAAGTCTGCCAGCGACATGAGAAATGGACTCATCCACCCAAGTTGCTACTTTTCCACTTTCGGTAGCTACAGAGCATCTTGTGGAAGAAGATGCTACGCATACTACTTTCTCGTTTAGGACCCCCATCTGTGCTGCTCTTGGATGACAAACTGACGGATTCTGTAGAGCAAATAATTTTTCAGTATATCATGAAGAAGTGGTCGTAATAATAGTAAAAGTTCAAAATTGTAACCAATAGATTACATAGACTCACTTCGTAGTTCTTGTACGGTTCTACGTCGACCCACTTCCATTGATGCAATATTCCATTGGCACTCAAAGCAACAAGCTCACTGTGCATAGCAGAAATGCTCACAAATTTTAAACTTTTGGATCCATCAGGCCAATATTCTATTTCGTCAGAGAGCCAAATTGGACTACTTTGGTTAACTGCTGATGAGTGGCTAGCATTTGCGCTTGCACCGGCTTGATTAAGTCCTGATTTGGAAGATCGACTAGCATCGGCACCACTACCATCATTAGAATTGTTATTCCAAGGCTCTCTTAATGCATTTTCCAACCATCTTCTGGGGCCAAAATATTGCCTATCTCTCCATCTGGAAAAGCTGTCCCGATCCCCAGGTTCAACAGATCCTGGGCCACCTCGATCTGACTGCCGCAATGTCCGCCCACTACCAGCAGAACGACTGCAAACGTAATATTAGAATTATCAGTTCATGAATATCGCAATGTTAAACGAAAATTATTCCGCATAAAAAGGATTAAGTTTGAGTGTAACTTACTTTCTCAAGGATGAATATTGCGAACATATCATCAGGAAACACTGCATCCACGGCATCCGAGAGCATGACAGGGTCCGCTGCTCCACCAATTCCACTATCAAGTAGGGACATTAGGTCTTCCGACACATATGAATCTTGAGAATCATCAGCATCTTCCCCCTCTTCATCGTCGCGTGAAAGCAGATTATTAACAGCTAGGTTGACATCTAGGTTGGTCCTCTGCAACTCTCGTATGATCAAACTCCGAGATTTTCCTTGCAGTACCATTTGCGCTTGATTGATCAAATCTTCCGGCACATATTGAGCAGGCACGACGGGACGTGATGACGCCATTATAACTCCCGTTCCTCTTCCACCACGAAGAGTAGCAGCTCTGTTAATCCTGGTTCTTTGCCGTTGCTGCTGTACGAACTGAATTCGCACTGCTGTAAGGTTTGGCCGACCTGTAAAAATATTCATCACAGCAAACTCCTTAGAATAGATCATATGTTACTAATGTTTTTAAGTAGATGATACTGCAGAGACATGATTTGCTTACGCTTTGGACGAGTCATTCCTGCTTAAATCCAGTCGATCTGATATAACTGAGAATGCCAATCTCCCGACCCTTCCATCTTCAAATAGTACAGCGATGTGAGCAGGTCCTACAGCCAATTGCCTCACATTTGGCCCATTACGAAACGACGATAGGACATTGGGTAATGTTATGCCAAACTTATTAATCCTTTCGCCCATCTCTCTTTCGCCCAGACTGGTTTCACAGGTCCGCCTTCCCGTCCCTAGAAAGTTAGTCACATACAAATTCATCATTTACACGAATTCCAACCTTAACCTTCTTCCATTTTTCCGCGTACAACTAACGAGGCGACCGAGATGTTAGAGTTTGATGTGGAAATCACGGCTTGAAACAGATTCATTCTTACGGCTTCTCCTTCTGAGCTGGAGACAGTATCCGGGACGTACGTAACATGTGCGGAATAGTATCGAACATTTTTAAAAACATTAAATCTGTAGCACTTAAGAAGATGCTGTCGCGTACAATGCCTGCTAAACTTTTGGGCAGCGTAAACATGTATCGATATACAATGTGGATGGGGGAGGTGGTCGAGACCAGAACATTTGCCTTATGTTAAAGCATAGGAAACGCAATATCAATTGAAGGGAGGAAGTCTCCAAAATTAAAAATTTCTCATATCGACATATGCTTACGATGCCTAAGGAATGCCACTGCAAATTGCTGCTCTCCTTTATCGGAGTGCGCTCCAGCTTCATGTACTTTTTCTCCTTCCAGTTCACCACACCAGAATGCTCTCACGTTGGCCTGAAGGAGTTCAGTCGTTCTTACGATTTTGTCCATGCCGAAGGTGTATTAGAGTATTGAAGTGTTAAATTGACGTTTATTTCATTATTTGAACTTGGATCGGTTAGGAACCGCTTTTTCGGTTTATTTGTCTTGCACAATTGTAAAGTAATCTCATTAACTGTTAGTGTGAAACCAGTAGACGGTAAATTTTGCCGGGATAGTTGCAAATACATAGTTACATTGCAAAGGTCTTTGCCTTTCATTTTATTCCGCCGGAAATTTGTCTGTGCGAAAATTGTTCCGCGTGGAAAAGCTCCGAAAAAATTAATCGGCGGGTGTACAACGTGCGATCACTATGGGTGTTAGACAATTCGCTTGTGCCAAATGTGGAGAGAAATTCACGGTTCTGGATAAGCCTGGCTTTGTACGTTGTCCTAAAACTAATTGCAACCATCGCACGTCTTACATACCGCACAAAACACCGCGTGGTAAGCTGTTTTCATTTAAAGCTACAGACGAATAGATAGCACGATTTCACCGTCTTCACTCAAATTGATTTTTTCATAGCGTATAGCAAAAGTGTGCCGGAATAGATTCCGCAATTGGATTTCGCAACATTAATTAAGAATTGGTTTAATTCTAATCAGGGCGGTCGACTACACCAGCCTGCAGGGGATGCAAAAAGCGCTTCTCTTCGCGTCAGAAGTTGCAAAAGCACCTGTTAAACGGCAGATGCCCTGACGTCGTTGAAGAGCCAAGGCAAAATGATGAGCACGTGGAGGAGCATGACGATGCAGCAGTGAACTCACATGCGGAACTCGGTTAGTACTTCTGTTTTTCAAGTAAAACAACTGTAGGGTGTTCGATGTGTAGGCAAACTGACGCAGAAAGTAATTTGAAGCACTTACTTTGTAACAGCTCCTATTGTTCCCATCGGAGACGACCCAGAGATTCCAGCAGAGGGTCTCGGGAATGACATTGGGCCCAGCCAAAACGTTGATGACGACCTGGCCCCCGCCGAGAATCTTGGTGCGTTTCATTTCATATGAGAGTGTGCAGCAGGTTTCGGAACTGATGTCATGCTACGATCGTATCTGCAGTTCTGCTAGATTTGCTGCTGTCAAAACTGTTCTTGCTTTGCGATTTTTGTACCATGAAAAGCATGCAGCATAACTAGGAGTGAAATAAGATATATCTATCAGGGATATCGTTGTTAGTCAATGAGTAAGAAAATTTGGCGAAGTAAAATGTTACTAACTGACTATCTACCATTCCAGCTCAAGCTCCTCCCATAATTCCAGTCGTGACGCCGATTGACGAGACAGAGCAGATCCAGGTTCATGAACCAAATCAAGGCTTGTTGGCTTTTACTGGTGAGTAAGAACAAACAACTGAATACCAGACCATTAATTCTAACGTGGCAACCTAACGGCTTACCGATGCTTGTCACAGTTGCTAATAAGCAAGTGCAAGAATATAATTTTTCGTGGACTTTCATGATTCGCAGGGTCGGAAAATACGCCCGGGCCCTCGACAGCAAGCGGGACGAATGTAACGTCTGTTAGAAAGACGGACTTCCAGAAGCTACTGGAAAAATATGGAACAAAGGCAAGTTTTTCATTTATTAGATTCTGCAACACCTAATTGAATTGGTTTCCTTTACTTCTACTTAAAGAATCAAACACGTATATGAAATTCCTGTTCTTTATTCTACAGGAAAAAATTCAAACTCGAGCTGAGAGGGCAAAGGCATTGCTGAGCGCAGCAAAGCCATACTCAGTAGGTCCTTGGTTCAAAGGAAAAGCCTTTGTCATCGCCAATTCGTTCATGAAGCGGCAGCTAAAGAGGCAGCTCCCAGGCGCAAGATCAGATGCAGAGTTGATGAGGGAGTTGTGGGGTGAAGTAACTGGCGCAAGTGTTCTTCAGGCCATTGATGTTTCCAAAACGGTAGGAATTACTTATGTTTTGAATTTAACCGACGTATGTGCATGAAATGGAGCAATTACAGGAAATGATAAACATTCATATTACATTTTGTGTGCTTTCAGGAATATGCTTGGTACATGAACGAGTTCAAGGAGCGTATTTCCAGAGAACCTCTCGATTATATCGTTATCGTGATATCGTCACACGGCTGGAATGATTATGTTTTGATGGATGACGGGAATGCTATTCATGTTTATAATGACCTTATTTACGAATTTAGTGATGACGTATTCCCGGGTCCGAAGTTGTTCTTCATCGATACGTGCCAAGCAATTTCGGAGGATCAAGTAAGTTTATAGTTTTAACAGCGTGAATACTGCAGTGCGAAGTATTGAGTTTTAGTTCACAAATCGTAATTTCTGTAACTTTCATTCGCATTCTAGGTAATTAACAGACCTGCCCTACCCTTGGATAAGGACAAGGATAAGGCCATGAAAACATCCATGTATTTCGTGGGATGGGGGGCAAGGGTAGGGCAGAGTGCTCGTGAAAAGCTCGATGGGGGCTTTTACATAAAAGCTTTGTATGATCACTTTGTCAAGGGGAAAAACTTGAGGCATCTGCACTATGCGGTGAGTGTTGCAATAACTTCTGACAGTAGAATTTCTCAATTAGATTCAGCAGTTAATTTTATTCAGCTGTTTCAAATACATTCTTGAATTGAACCGTTATATTTTTCAGGTGGACCAAGCGGTGAAAGAAAGGAGTGGGGGAAAGCAGCGTGCAGACTTTACCTCTGCAAGTGATTTCCCCGATGGCTTCCAAGTCGAAGAAGAATTGTAAGTTCAACAAATCTGTGCACATTGATGATAACGAAAGCTAATTCACTATGATCGTTAGTGCAGTTAAAATGAATGACATTAAGTGAATTAATCGAAGTAATCCTCTATATCTATTTCTGGGTTCAGCAGATTTTCTCCATAAGGGCTGACGTCTAACTGGTCGAGTATGAGATTTTCAATCGTTTCCTCAAGCCCAGTGTGTCCTATAATTAGAGCCCCTTTTATTTTCCCATCCTTTAGTATCACCTGTAAATAATGTAGTATAGATTTATCATTATAGTTTAGTAGTAGTAAAAGTTCAAATTTTACATAGTAAGTAATAGTTGAGTGTACTTGTAGCCCGTAGTGAGTTGTTTTTGCACATAGTAAGTTTGTCAAGTAATAGTAGGTAGTAATAGTTAAGTGTGTGTAGTAGTCATTTAGCTTGTAAATAAAAAATGTAAATAAATAATATATATACAAGTAGTCCTAGCCGTAATGATTGTAGTATTAGTGAATATTAAAATAGAGAATATACAGTGCACAAAACACAAGAGTAAGCCTTATTCAATACAATTTCAAACAGCCAACCTTAATGTATTCGAAGTTTTTGGTACATCGAATAAGAGCTGAATAGCTCCCTGGATCCAGTCCTTGACCATTGTAAAGGCCCAATAAGACGACTTTAAACCCGAAGAAACGGGTAACGTGGGAAAATATTTCAAAAAAGAATTCTGGTTCATCATCAGTTGCATCGTATGTATCCCTGCTCGTAGTATCATTTTCCAAAGACTTCGTCATGTACTTCCCTGCAACCAGTCCCATCTGTCGTGCTTGTGTCCACAGTCTCATCTGTATTAAAAAAGAAAATCGCTTAACAGTTTATGCACAAGGATGCCCATACTAACTCGCTTAAGACCGCTACCTGAAACCAATATGGAGAGAGTTTCCAACTTGCTTGGCATACATCACCGGCAGCAAAGACATCAGATACTTGTGTTTCCATCCTGTGGTTCACAGGAATCCCTAACGCATCACCTTTCTGGATGGGGATCCAAAATGTATTCGGATGAACACCAGTAGCTGAGATGATCAGATCACATCCGATTAGAGATCCATTGGAAAGCTTGACATACACAGGCCAATTTGATGCACTTTCTTCTGCTTTGCAGTTACTTAAGTTTCCTGTATCAGAAAAGAAACAAATCGTGAGAAAAAGGTTTAAAAACGGGTCTTTAGTTTGTAGATTTTCTATTTCTTCTTGTGGCACGTACCCGACAAATCATCCCTATCGTAGACTCCAACGCACTCAGCATTGTATATAATGTCGATATCTTTAGCTGCTGCTATCCCTCGTAGCAAAATCCCGTTATGCCAATCAGGACCGAGAGCACTGCCCAAGTAGCTAGTTGTATCTGTTGGAGGGACTACTGAAAAGCACATTGGGAAATGTTAGCAATAGCAGAGTACGGAAAATCATGTAAAACCATTAATACATGCAGTTTCTCACGGTCATCAGACGTACATCTGGAGTGCAATTCGTAGCGCGTTGATTTTCTGATCTTTGCTTCCGGTGCTTCACTACTTCCTCCACTTCGGATCTTTGCATGCATAAAAAATTCTGCTGCTCCAGCATCTAAGTAATGCGCAGATATTGTGTCATCCTTCACGACCCATTTGATATCCACACCTTTAAGCTCGTAACTACAAATCAGAACACAGTAACACACTGTCAATAGTCTGACATAAAATCAACTAATACATGCCACCGCAAGGCAAGTCATTAATAGTAATAATGAGCAACTTATCTGCTGTAAAAGCATGAAATGAATCATCCACTTTATACAATGGTCTTGTGCCGTTGTTACTTACACAAGTTCCGTTGCGATGCCACCGTTACCCAGAATTGCTATGCGCCGGACGTTTTGTAACTTTTTCGACAGTTCCTCAACAGATTGAGTATCACGGATTCCAACTACATGCTTGTTAGTTTCAAATAAGACGTTCGGCTTGGCACCACAACACAGACACAGCTTTCGATACTTGAACTTCCTTCCCGACTTGGTATCAACAACCTAAACCAATTTATTAGTACTCTTTCGCACTTGATGTAAAGCTAGCGTTATTGGAAACATATGCAAAACTAAAGGTAACGCTTACATGTCTGTCCGTGTCTAACGCTATGACTTCATCTTGGATAACTCGAACACTTTGATGAACTTCTGCGAATGAAGTAAGAGATTTTTCCACGACAAGAAAGTCTTCTAAAGTTTTAGTCAATCTGGTCACACTGGTTACTTCTTTCACCGCAGGGGACGGACTAATAAGCAATATGCTTGCATTTGGTTGAATCTGAAGTATCTACGATACACAATTCAGAATCAATTATTACACTTTTGAACGTTGATGACAGGAAAATATAATTAGAATTTTTTCACTGCCTATTAACAATAACCTGTTCAATACATGACACGCCAGCAATTCCTCCACCCACGACAAGGTAAACAAACTCTTCCACATGGTCTGACATCATCGACAGCTATCACGCAACAAAGCATTCCCAGGAAGATACGCTCCTGCAATAATCAATTAATTTGCTCAATTTCACCGGTTTTCAGTCCAATTTTATCCGTTTCTGCATGAATCACTTGGTCACATTTCTCATTATTTATAAAATGGTACCACAAGTATTAATGAAAAGAAAGTTTGAGATTTTGTACCTGTCAAATAAAATAAATTGCTGTTAAGGAAAAACTTCAATCTTGGATCCGGCTTTCAGGTTGTATTCGCGTATTTTGCATGGAGAACATAAAAGCACTGTATTGTGCAAAGTAGACTCACTCGAATCAGCTGTTTACACGCCTTTTCCCGTAAAGCCGCATGTAAATAGAAGAGTGCGAACTACGAACAGCGGGCTCTCCAGCTCAAGGCCATTTATTCCAATCAATAAATGTTGTGTAACAGTACAGACAGGCATTTATCATAGAAATTTGCTAAATAGTACGCTAATTTATAGCGTAGTACACTTAAGTTAGCAGTTTCAAAATCTTTAATTCAATCCAATACAATGGAATGAGCCGGATAAGTCATAGTTGGTGTCAGGTAAGCGTAAAAACCAATCCTACTCTCAAAAGTCCAGTTCAATACTTGTGTACAAACGAGCACTTTTGAAGTGATCGTAGTAAACTTATGGTACCGAAATGTTTTTTTTCCAGAATGGTTGATTAGTATCATAATCTGAGTTTATACTGGGACTAATGTGACGTTTATCCCATGAAACACCTTTAGAACGTGATCGTTAACGCCTTAGGCAAAGAAGAGGTGACCTTCGTGTAGTGAACACATAGTAATGCGTAACAGTAAACCTTTTCAAAATGGAACACGAAGTACCACAGATATGGAAATCAGCTAGAATCAATTAGAGACGTCTAAGACGACGTGAAGGAAGCTAATCAGGATACTGAAGTCGCTTCGACCGCAATCCTGCCTAGTAGTTGAAGTAGAACCAGCTACATGTTGTGGCTCACAACAATGGCGTTTTGGAGTCAGCTTCGGCTTCTGTTGTGGAAAAACTTTTTGCTCCGTCGGCGAAATAAGGTGGTGTTCTGATTTGCTAGAAAATTTGAGAATGAAAATAAGTTACGCCGTTGTTTTGGCATTTTGAATTGCACATCCTGAGTTAACCTCGACTGATTGACCTTGGATATAGATACGCATGGTGGTGGAGTTTCTTTGGCCTTTGGTACTCTTCCTGATTTTGATTTGGGTGCGAACAAGAGGTTTGAAAGAAAACCGACCCTCGTGTAAGTAAAACAACATGTGTAATTGGTACTTGCGGATATTGGGTGTTTCATATTTCTTAGCAGTTTCTTCGGTTTAGTGAGATTCATTAATCAGATGGATTTGGTTGTTCCTCAGGCCATGTCATACCAAAAGCTATGCCGTCCATTGGAGGGTTTGAGTTTTTCCAGAACTTTTTGTGCACCTTGAATAACACATGCTACTCATCTTATGTGGAGAATGACTTCAGTCCATGGTCTGGCTCACAGTAAGCAGCTGTTTTGATTTACAGTTTAGATGTGAACAGATCTATTCCTAAACGGGAATATCTATGACTATTTAGGTTCAACCGCCTGGTTACTGAAGCAACACCTGTGCTAGAGTACCTGTCACGTAACAGCGATCAGACAAGGTCAACGCTAAGTAGTATATGGAACCGCTTAAATACTTTTAGTGCTATTGCGTTTGGATTGCGTTCGCTGGAACGATTTAAAGCAAAGGGTCAGTTCATTGCTATGCAAAGCGTTTATTCTGTGGTGATGTATCAAGTGGCTTGGACTGGGTTTACATTTTTATACAATCCTTCAATAATGATTTACAGGCACAATCAAATTGCGTGACTTCATACCACCAGAGAAGCGTAAAACATTTACTGACCGAGCAGTTGTTTGGACTGGAGTACCTGCAAGCGATTTGGAAGGCGCACTGGAGACACAAGTCGACATGAATGAACTGGACGCAAGCTCAATTCAGGGTGTCTTTTATGATTTTCGAAATGGAAATTGTTCCCATCCAGAAAAGTATCCTGCTTTTAATGTAACTGAAAAGTTCATCGAAGTTTGCAGCGCTGGACCTCGATCAAATTTGTTGCTATTGTATCTCTTCACGGGTTTGATGGACCCAGCCATGGCTCGAGAGGTGCGTAATGTCCTTGAAGTGAGTTAGTTCATTTATGTATTAAGTTTGCTCAGCAATGGCTTGGTAGCGTTTTCTGGTTTTTTCTAGTTTCGATCCCTCTTGACTCTTGATAAAGTGCTCACGAATGGCACAGATGGCCTTGATATTTCCATCCAGAGACCTAATGATAAGATTCTCCAGGCATTGGGAAATCTAGTTGGGTAAGTTTGCTAAGAGCTGAATAAAATTAAATGTCGTTTAACGAAGAATGTAAACCAAGGAGGGAGAATTGTTATTGCAGAATTATTCGAAATGAAGGGCAGAACTTCACGCAATTTATCCTGAGTCCTCAGGCGCTAACAGCAGAAGACACTGCTAGGGCATTCTACTTTATGTGTGGTTATCCTGGAGGAAAATCAAATAACAGCATTTTTGGACTGTCTCCAGACAGTCCTACAAGGTAATGTTAATGGACTCCGCAGCAGATTAGGAAAATTGATTTAGATTCCAATCAGTGGTCCTGGAAATACACTCTTTTTAATCTCTGGTTTGTGGGTTCCTACTTTGTGCTCCAGATATGATAGTCTAAGAGATGCTCTGAAAGACTGGAATAACGACCGCCGTAAAGTTTACCAACCAGATCCTCAGCTTTCATCTAATTGCAACACTCTGATAATGATTCTCGAAGAAACTCCTCTAGCATCTATGATATGGAAACAAATAAAACCATTTTTAAGGTACGTTACAAGCCTTTTAAAGCGGTTACCCTGATATTAATTATTACTAGCTTGTCGCTGGCACCGTTTATTTTGATACAAATAATTATATTGCGTTATACACTTGGATGTCTTGCCAAGATTTGTTATCGTTTTGTAGGGGTTCTATTTTGTTTTCACCCAACAATGAAGTTACACAAGACTTAATGGCTCGATTGGAAGCCAAATTCAACGGGATGAAAAGCATTGATAAGTACTTCAAAGCTTTCGTAGATGTTATGCATTCTATTCGTCGATGGTTGAGAAGCAACTCTGACGATCTGAAGACTGCTAAGGTAAGGATCAAGTTTTGCACAATTAAGCTCGAAATTTAGCCATTACGCATCCTTAAATTTGCGGAGGATAAGAGATGAGAAAATGGAGCTTTGACTTCATAAATAATACGGTTATATTCAATTTCATTTTATTACTTGGATGGGATAAATGTATTGTTTAATTTTGCTCGCATAGGCTATATTGAGTGATCCGGAGGCACTGGAGGACATGTTTAACCTGATCGGTATTGGTCCCGAGGTTTCAGACAGGCAACAACTGTTCGAAGCAGCACAATTTTTATCACGAACTGATTTGGAGTACATCGTGGGTAGACTCGATATGTTTGCAGAGATTTTGTCAGAGGCTGTTCAAGTAAGGAGATTTTTATTGAGTATTTATCAATATACTGTCTTCTAAGCTTTTGCTAGTTACTTATCCATGGAATACCGTTTTTAACTGTAATGTAGTGTATCAAATACAATCGCACGGTTGCATACGACACGGAGGCAGAAGCGGTGTCAGCAGCCCTACCTATGCTGGCTTCAGACTCTGTTTGGGCAGTGATCGTGTTTCCAGATGATATTAACTCAAACACAAAGCATTTGAAATATAAAATCAGGTAAGTACCAAGAGTCACTTTGTTTGTGGACATCGAGAATTGTCAATAGATCATCGGATGGATTAAATTTTTTAGGATGGACAGTGATAAGGTCGACGGTACTAGATTTATTCGGGACCGACAGACATCAAAAACTCCTCGTCGTAGACCGTGGTTCGACTTGAAGTACATCACATACGGATTTATTTACTTGCAAGAATTGGTTGAGCAAGCATGGATAGAAAAATTCACCAATCCCTCGTCTGCGTCTAATTTCGGTGTCTACATGCAGCAATTCCCGTTCCCTTGTCATATATACGATCAGTAAGTTTTCCGTGTTTTTGTCTAAGTTATGTCAGCTGCTAATGCGGTCCATTTGTCTTCCAACTTCTATTTCTCAAAGGTTCATACGAGCTATTTCACGTACCTTCCCATTGTTCATGGTGCTATCTTGGGTCTATGCTTCTGCAATGATAATCAAGTCCATAGTTTTGGAGAAGGAACGGCATTTACGGGAAGTCATGAGAGTGATGGGTGTGAATAACTCGGTCATTTGGAGTGGCTGGTTCGTCGACAGTTTCGTTGTGATGTTCTTCTCCGCTACCATACTCTCAGCCCTTTTAAAAGTAAATTATTGGCTGGCTATGCTTTTGTGCAAGTTAAAAATTGGCTTACTTGAGTCTGTCTCTTGGGTTGACGTCCTTTTGTTCATTTCTGCAGTGGGGAAAGGTTATCGAGCATGCGGACTTTACTCTCATCTGGGTTTTCATGATATCCTACACTGTTTCCGTCATTGCCTTTAGTTTCTTCGTGTCTACTTTCTTTAATCGTGCCAACTCTGCAGCAGCCGCAGGTATTTCTCTATAAAATGAGTTCATATTTGTAAAAGTTTAAGTTTGATGCATCATATGATGTTTTGTTTTGCATAGGAGGAATACTGTTTTTCGTTACTTACCTCCCGTACAACTTCCTGTTGATCTGGGAAGAGAGACTGAGTTGGTATCATGTAATGACAGGGGTGAGTCTGTTTTATTCCAGCATTTTCACAATAATTAATGATATTTAAGCATAGCAGGTAAGGTTAATTGTTACTATTTGCTGCGTTCTGTCAGCATAACTGCTGTGCTGCGTTCTGTCAGCATAACTGCTCACAGTGGAACGCAGCAATGTAGACAGTTTAGCTCAGCTCTTCAAAATTTGCTGACAGCATCCTTTTCATTTACAGTGCTTGTTCTCCAATGTAGCGTTTGGCTTTGGATGCACTTACTTCGCTCGACTGGAGGAGGATGGTGTTGGGGCACAATGGGACAGAATCACTCTTCAAACATTAGCGGATGATGACTTTAATTTAGGATACTGCATTTGTATGCTATGGTTTGACAGTTTCATCTACTTGGTTCTGACATTTTATCTTGAAGCAATCTCACCAGGTATGTCAAAAATCGATGACGTATTATTAACGGGAAGATGTATTTAAAATACCCGTTGCTTTTGGATAACCTATATTTAAATATCATAGGTGCCACAGGTGTCCCACAGCCGTGGTATTTTATTTTTCAAAAATCAACTTGGGTCGGTAGAAACCAATGCAAAGCGCCTGCAGCGCGCGAAGAGGTACAGCCGTTATCAGAATCAGGTAACTGGACTAAGGCATTTTAGAGCATGCTGCTTGCTATTGGTGGGGTAGCTTGGTGGGGTAGCTTTGGGTGCTTGTCCGCTAGCTTTGGCATCATTTAATATCCTATAGTGCATGTGCAAATGAGTCGGAGTGCTTCAGATTCTTCAGACATGGAAGATGACCCACCTGGTCTCAAGTGCGGCGTTTGGGTCCAGAATCTGTGCAAGACGCATAGCAACGGGAAAGTTGCTGTACGGAATCTGAATCTTCGATTTTTCGAGGACCAAATCACATCTTTTCTGGGACACAATGGGGCAGGAAAAACAACAACGATGTAAGATACTCCTTATTTCATGGTAAAAAACCATGGATTTCAAGATTTTTTACTCTTGTTGCATCTCGACTTGTATCCCAGATCAATGCTGACGGGTTTGTATCCTCCATCGAGCGGAAGTGCAGTAATTTATGGATATGATACACGAACTCAAATGGCTGAGATTCGCAGAAGTCTTGGGATATGTCCGCAGTATAATATTCTTTTCGATCGGTAAGCATGTCGTCAAATCGACTTATGAGCATTGTCTTGTCAATCCGCCGGGTCAGTTTAATAATGTATTAATGCGGTCTCTTGCAGATTGACTGTTGTGGAGCATTTGCGCTTTTACGCTGGAGTCAAAGGTAGAACTGATGAGTCATTAGAAGCGGAGATTGAGCAAATACTCTTCGATTTGGGTGTTCCGGAAAAAAGGAACACGTTTCCGAGCAAGCTATCTGGTGGTATGAAAAGAAAGTTGTCCGTTGCAATCGCATTCGTGGGAGGATCAAAGTAACTTAAAACTTGCTTTTACTCTAAATGATTCTATATGTACTTGTAAATGACGGCCAAACATCACTATAGATGAAATTTATTTTTCAGAACGGTATTCCTTGATGAACCTACATCAGGGGTTGACCCATTTTCTCGCCGCTCGATTTGGGAGCTTCTGATAAAATATAAGAAAGGGCGAACTATCATCCTTACAACTCACTTTATGGATGAAGCTGATCTGTTGGGTGATCGAATAGCCATAATTTCGCAGGGACAGCTCAAGACTTGTGGCAGTAGTCTCTTTTTGAAGAATAAGTTTGGCAAAGGATATTTTCTACGTTTAGTACGGAAAACAAATCCTAATTTGATATTAAATGGAGACTCGGGAGAAAATCTACTGAAAAGTGCCAAAGAATTTGTGGAGTTTGTGCGCAAGCGGTTACCCGAGTCAAAGTTTATAGACGACGTAGGGACTGAAGTAACATTCGCGCTTCCTTACGAACAAGTATCGAAATTTTCAAAATTGTTGAGTGACATTGAAGAGAACTTAAACGAGCTGCAAATTACAAGCTATGGTGTATCTGATACTCCACTAGAAGACATTTTCTTACGAACTACTTCTGAAGACATGTATGCACCTGATTCAGTGCTGAGGAGTTCCAAATCAAGTGTATGGTGTGCTTGTTGCTCCTCAAATGAAGTAAAAGATGCGATTGCAGAGGATAGAAATCAGGTGCCAGAGGAGCTTGAATCGGTAAATGTTGTGCAGAATGGCAAGGATGTACCAGCAGTCAAGGAAGCCTTCAGTATTGTTAGATCCGGTGCAACTACAGAAGAAACTGACGAATTCTATCCCATAAGTCAGGTAGAAGCTGCCTGCCTTCCAGAGGTCAAATACCGACATGACAATTCGTACCTTTTGAAACACTCAGGACTATACCAAGTTGTCACGATTGTGCAAAAACGTATGAGAAATGCTAGAAGGAATTTGAAAGCTTTCTTTTTTGAAGTAAGTGTCATATCGAATAGCATCTTTTTGAACTGAATACGATAAGTGGTATGATTATTATAAGGTTTAACATCCCTGTTATTAAATCACAGATGATACTGCCAATCGTATTTATCGCGCTAACATTGGCATTTACGCTAATCTTACCGGCACCGGCTGATGAGCGTTTGCAAGCTGTTAATCCTTGGGTCTATCCAGCGCCTAGATACATTTTTTTATCCAATGCACGAGATAATGGCACTAGCGCAATCGGATAATGCATCAAGGGAGTTCCAGACGGAAGTCCATCGCTTATGGAATGAAATCACTGGACCTGTAGGTCCGGGCAATGCGTGTGTTAAAGATAAATTGTAAGTTTTTGTCGTTATCATCTAGAATACAAGGACATGAGTCAAAAAATGAAACTGAAGTGTCACTTTCGTCTTTTAACAGGGTTTACAAAATGTGTGATGAGTCCTGGACAGAGCAAGACGTCCAAGAGTTTGAAAAATCTCGACTCAATGTGTCGAAAATACATCTCCCGTCTTGCACTTGCGTAATCTGGTTCGCAGATATGTGACGTTGAAGAAGACAGGCATCCTCCACCTATGCTTAAAGTAGGGTTAAATCAAACGCCTTGATTATAATTTATTTGTGGCACTGCTGTTCAGGTGTAACTACACGTTGAATGATGTCTTTGTTAACATTTCAGATGCGAACGGGAGATAAACTGATGGATGTTAGTCGATACAATATCCCCGAATGGCTTCAAAACACATTCAAGATCTATGACGGCCATCTGATATGGCGGTTATCAATTTCAGCAAGTATCATCTTCGATTAGCGTCTCAAAGGCTATGAAACTTTTAGTTTCAGTTTTGGTTCCAAACTCTACGATCATTAGTGATAATGACAATGAGGATCTTCGAGTCAAGAACATTCTGAAGGTAGTGAATTGATCATTCAACTGTATATTGCTTGAAAGGCATGCTTACTGATTTCGATTTGAATTTCAATTCTATAATTCAATCAAATCCTGAACTGGATTAGGTTTGGTATGAAAACCGTGGCTGGCTATCTTCGATTGCTTACTTAAATGCGTTTTCAAATGTGGTACTGAGAGCCAATTTACCATCGCATTTACTGCAATACAAGGACGAATTCGGTATTTCCCTATCCACGCATCCCTTGAACTTGACTGATGCACAGCAGGCTAAAGAGAGTTTGTGAGTTCGATAGCTCAATCGCCTGAATTCTTATTATTGACATTGCGCAAGAAGGGGTTTGAGAAAGTGATCTATGCTGTTAAACTGTATTTATTACAGAAAAGTCTCGGCCCTTGGTGTTATACATGCGATCTGTATCATATTTGCCTTAAGTTTTATCCCAGCGTCTTTCACCGTTTATCTTATTGAAGAGCGATTTTTGGGTGGTAAACACTTGCACATGGTGTCTGGCGTGAAACCATTTACTTACTGGACTGCAAATTTTGCATATGATATGGTACTGCCCATTTTACGTTCGATATGTCTCTGAATTCCGTATCCTGTTGACGGTATCAGTTTCTAATTGTATTTATCGCTTTACAGAGTAAGTATTTGATATCAGCAGTACTGACAGTATTGCTTTTCATGGCTTTCAACGCTACGGCATACGTATCAAAACACAGCATTGGATCTTTTGTAATGCTAATAATCTTGTATGGGTACGTCTGAAGAACTAGCTGAGTGTTCGTCGGCTTCTATAGGTGAAATTGTAATTTCAGTCCTAGCTTATGCGAGAAATGTTTCTTCACTCTCAGATGGGCAACAATACCTCTGATGTATCCTGCAAGCTACGTGTTTGACATACCTAGTACTGCATTTGTCACACTTGCTTGTTCAAATCTTTTCATTGGTGTGATTACTACAGTTTCTACTTTCGTCCTAGAACAGTTTGGGGATGCTGTAAGTTTACTTAAGAGAATATCACAGGTTTAACCATGTGTTTTAGTGGCTTAATTTTTCCTTTTGTTTGTTTGACAGGAACTGGACGAAATAGGAGATTTGTTGAAGCAGCTATTCCTCATATTCCCTCAGTACTGCCTTGGCAGAGGATTAATGGAATTAGTGAGACTTGACATATTTGCAGTAGCTCAAACAAATTTACGTAAATGAATTTATCTGTTTTTAAGTTAAGCATTTCCTAGTACTGCAGCTACGGCAGCCTGACATTCCTATGCCTTTAGTATACGAAAATCATTACTTTCCAGAAATACAATTCACACAACCGAATCGATTCAAATGGCAGTATTTGGGGAAGCTACTGGTTTGTTTAGCAGTTCAAGGTGTTATACTATTTTTCGCCAATGTATGCTTGGATTACAGGCAGCTCTTAACTCGACTCTTCAAGCAAAAACCAGTGGAGGTGAATACGTAGTATAAAATCATTGTCTCACTGATGTTTTATGTGATTCACAGCGTTTGTATCATTTTTCTAAAACTCAATGTGATTTTGCTAGCTAAAGAATCCCATAGAGGAAGACGAAGACGTTGCCGAAGAACGAAGAAGGGTTTTGAAGAATTACAACCCTACAGTGCCACTGCATGCGGAAAATTTAACCAAGGTGTATAAACAGAAGCCTACGCCGGCTGTGAAGTCATTGTGCTTCGAAGTTCATGAAGCTGAGTGTTTCGGACTCCTTGGAATAAATGGAGCAGGAAAAACGTCTACATTCAAGGTCTGCTAATTTTCTTGCCGAAAAGTTTGCACGTAGAAATATTACGATGCCAATAGTTACTGATTCTGTCATTGCTGCAGATGCTGACTGGTGATGTACGGATAAGCGGAGGGAAGGCTGTTTTAGCTGGATACGATGTTGAGCGACACCGGGATTCTGCGAGAAAGCGTTTTGGCTACTGTCCTCAAGAAGATGGATTCGACCCGCTACTAAACGCTTTCGAACTATTAGAACTGTATGGCAAGTTGAGAGGAATGTCTCCAGAAAATGCGAAAGAGGTACAAAGTTATGCTTTTTACGGACTCGCTTACGGATTTCACTGCAATTCAGTCGTATTTACTCATATCTCGTGAACGTATCCTAACAGTCAAGTGTGCAACTTGTTCAACTCTTGGGGTTGTCCCCGTACGCACATAGAAGGAGTGGAACCTACTCGGGAGGTAACAAAAGAAAACTAAGCACTGCCATTGCGCTGATCGGAAATCCTCAAGTAATCTTTTTGGTAAGGTTTTAGAGAACTGACAAAATATAAAGGAGATATTGTATAAGATGCAACATGTGTTGATGATCTGCTTTTATGACAATTTACAGGACGAGCCCACAAGTGGGATGGATCCCGGTGCGCGTAGGCAGTTATGGAAAGTGGTTTTAGCTCTTGTGCATAACCGGAAGTCAATTGTCTTAACTTCGCATTCGATGGAAGAATGCGAGGCCCTGTGCTCAAGATTAGGAATAATGGTGCGTACTTAAGTCACAGCTGATTTGTAAAACTTGTATTGATGCAGGTGTACAGTAAGATTTTAACTCACTTTTTGATCGTTTAATAGGTGAACGGCATGTTTGTTTGCCTAGGAAGCATTCAACATTTGAAGAATAGGTAAGTCCACCATTACCAGAATGTCCGTTTTAATAAAGTTATAAGCGCAGCAATTCCTTATTACCAAATCCAAACGTTACCCACTTCCAGGTTTGGACGAGGCTACATTCTCACAGTCAAGTTGGGCGCAGTCCTTGAAGATAATCTGATGATCTATATGAAGACAAAGTTACCAGATGCTGTTTTGGAGGAGTCGCATTTGCGCCAGCTGAAGTTTTGTATCAAGCAAGACGGTATAAAACTAAGCACAATTTTTGATGCCATGCAACAAGCCAAGGAACAATCTATAATTGAAGACTATTCCCTTTCGCAAACGTCCCTGGACGATGTAAATGAGTTACTTTTTC